>QLOZ01014060.1:0-17360 GCA_003314065.1 Lactarius sp. MG50
TTCGACGATCGAGCGTTAGCAAAGAATTGTCTGATAGACAACGCGATTCAGCCAAGCCGGCACTGAGCTGTGTCCAAAACCTAAGTAGCTTACCAGGGAAAGGAACTGAATAGTCTTGGTCAACAGTGAGCCGCCAGCTGTCCCCGCCACTCTTGAACGATAGCAGTACTTGGCAGCAGCCCATGGACTCTGGATCTATCGGTTGGTTCCCAATTGATTTTGGCCAATCGTTCAATAAGTGCGACGTAGGGGGTGTCGTTTCCGCATCTATTACGAAGTGCAAAAGAGTGTCACCAGACTTTACGCTCTGAAACATCTCCAGCCACCCTAACCAATGGAACAGTCAAAATCGAATGATCATGGAGATACATAGCGACAGCCACCTGGATCGTCATTCCGAAAGAAAGCAAACCAGTCGCGCGGTGCTTCATCAGGAGGCAAGAAATCCTGCTGGCGTGTTGAACACGGATGTTGAAGCAGAGAACGATGGACGGAAAGCGACACCATTAGTACCGCCTGATGTGTGCC
This sequence comes from Lactarius sp. MG50, assembly GCA_003314065.1. Lineage (NCBI taxonomy): Eukaryota > Fungi > Basidiomycota > Agaricomycetes > Russulales > Russulaceae > Lactarius > Lactarius sp. MG50. The sequence continues at coordinate 529 of QLOZ01014060.1, forward strand.
AGTGCAGACACACAGGTACGGTGATAATCATCTTCGCAAGTTCGTCCACCATGCGAGACTCTCCGATTCCCGACGAATTCACAACGCTGGGTCGTTGTGGATACATACGCCCTGTCCCACGAGGCCACTGCCAGTGTCGCTACGGGGACGTTCGGCAACCCAAAAAACTGTCCAATCAGCGGCTGCCAGTGAGTTTGATTGCGGTGGTGGATTTGACCACGTGGGAGGAGGCACGCCAAACCGGAGACAACCAAGACGACCATGTTGTCCAACATTTAGTATCCCAGGCTAGGGATGCGCCTTGAAGTGGTTTTGTTATTGCATCCTCTGACTGCGAGGTTCCACTCTATTTTTGGAAAGACCAGTGCCAAATACAAATACCGGACCGGAGTCACGTGTATGTCAGCCCAACGAAGCTATTGTATCCGAGGCGAGGCGACCCGTCTTTTTATGTATCCGGCACCCACTCGATTGGTGAGTGAGACAAGATCTGCAAGCTCAGGATTATTATCCTCCTGGTTGGGTATTTGATGAGGGCCGGTCGGTAGTCCCGGTTGGTTGCGAGACCGAGTCCGCGTGCCCCGGTCGTCGACGGCCAGGAGGCAGATCGTGTCCATGTCTTGTCCACGTCTCTATCGCGTTGCCTGTTGACGCTGTCGGACTGAGTTGAGACCCTTGCCTCAGGGGGAGTCACGCGAGTCTTCTGCGTGGCTTCTCTTTTGCGCTGGCTCATTGAGAGAAACTGGCGGAACAAGTGGGAAAGGAAAGAGACGCCATTGCTTCGGTCCTGCCGGCAGCCTGTTAGCTCAACACAACCAATTTGTTTTGGTTTAGATTATCTTGGCAGGGTAGCACTAGGCATTAGTAACCCATCGGGGAGCAATTTATAAGTTTTGCCATAGACATTTGTCCTCCAAATCTGCCCCAGTCCGTAAGCTGCGCCCACCGTGCGCAAGTAGTCGAGCCCAGGACACTGTAATGATGGCAAGAGAAACAAACATACGGTCCGCATTAGATTGTTCTCTCCTCTCTCTTGTAGCATACATACAAATAGATGGAAAGCAGAGCAAAGGACGAATGCAAAGGTTAGCGATCGGAGCATCCAGTAGTACAGTCAACAGCAAAACACAACAAATGCAACGAGGCGATCGAAAAGTGGGACGTAGAACTCTTATTATGTTTTGGCAAAGAACGAAGTAATCTTGGGCGTCGACTTGGACGACGACACAGATTTTTCCTGTTTCTTGCGTGGCCGCGTGGCGGTCTGAGGTCGGATGGACAACTCGCAACATCAGCACTAGACCAAGAACCAAAAGTTGGGAAAGGTGGGAGGGAACGCACTTTGAGCTTCTTCTTGGACGAAGCTGGTTGGGTGGAGGGCTGAAGGACAAAATTGGGGGAATAGGGCCGGTGTTGAGATTAAGGGCGCTGATGCGGACTTGACTCGACGGGATCGTGTGACTCACCTGGCGCTGCTGTGAACCCGATGGAGAAACGTCACCTTCCTCCTTCGCCTTTGAAGGACTTGTAGAGCTCTAGTTGGGGGCGCGTGAGTAGCGCATGAGTAAAAGACAAGTCTTATAGCTCCCCGCGGGCGTATACGAGAGGGATGAGAGAAAGGAAGAGGGACGAACCGACTGCAAAGGACCAGTGGAGAGGATCTCGACGTCACTGTTCGCCTCGCTCACGTCGACGTCTTCCACGGCCTCGGGTTTAGGCGGATCTTCAGCTTTGACGTGTTTCGCGGCAGCCTGCGATGCCCCAGCCCCAGCCGTCGTTTCCCCCGGGGAGCGCTCGCGTTTCCTCTTGCCCTTCTTCGTGGGCGGCGGAGAGACGGCAAAGGAGGGAGAGGGAGGGACATCAGGCTCGCGTTTTGGCGCCTTGGACTGGCGCATGAACATCGCCTCGATCCCGTCCTTGCGCTTCTGCACCGGCTCGATAAACGTCGGCGACTCGGTGCCCACTCTGCCGACTTCTTGAGGCACGGCATAGCTGCCCGCGTTGTATGCGTGTGAGTGTCAGCATCTGATGGATGAGACGCGCACCATTCCAGTGGAGTGTCTGGGTCTGAGTACGGGTCGAACAGACGGTTAAGCTTGGGGTCCCAGGTCTGCGTGGACGTGTCGAGCCACCGGTCGAGGGCATCTTGAGAGGTGAGGATGACGGGCTGGCGATCGTGCAACCATGCCAGACCGCTGCTCGCCGCGGTCGTGACGATCGTAAACGTCCAGAGCGCTTCGGACTGGCCTGCCCATTGTTAATTAGCACGTCAGATATTTCTGGCTCTGCGCCATGGCTAACAACCTCCATAGAGGTAGCGCGGTGGCGTGCTCACCCTCGAGGGTCGTCGAGTCGTACAGCCCGGCGAAGAGCATGAGCCGCCGGTCCTTGTGCCGCGTGAAGTGGGGGGTACGTTGCGTGCCCTTCTTGAGCCATTCATAATATCTGCAGTTCGTCACACGTCCACGTCCACGTATCGACGACTGGTCCACACTGACGAGAAAGTGAGAAGAACGCACCCCTGAGCGACGACGACGCAGCGGTTCCTTCCCTTGATGCTGCCCCACATCCCACCACCCTCCTCGAGGTTCTCTGCTCGCGCGTTGATCGTATTCAGGGCGGGCGGCTCGGCCTTGCTCCAGTGGGGAACGAGACCCCATTTCATAGAGTGCATCACAAGCGCGGGCCCTTCTGGCCGTGCACGGCGAATGACGGGTGCGTGGGTACGCGGGGCGACGTTATAGCGGGGCACATAGCGATCTCTGTGTACCCACTGTTCGACGCGAAGTGCAGGATAGCCATCGAGTTGCTCGACCTCGTCTGCCTAGTGAGAGAGTTCACGGAATTGAAAGAAGATATATCTGTGAAGGAACTCACCTGGAGTGCCAGGGCGAATCTTCCGCACATGCCCGTTCCGTTGAGGGTTTTCGTATGCCCAGTCACGGTCACGTCATATTCGGACCGATAAGAGGAACGGTCTTATCAGCACATTTGCGTGTACAGTACAATCAGGTCCGAGGTTACGGTACAGTACAGTACCCCTACGATACCACAACGTCCTCAGTACCTTTAAAGAATCGGCGGAAAAGAAAAGGTCTCGTAATGAACGATAGCTCCAAAAAGGGATTACCATATCTGAAGGGGAAACGTCGAAACCTGGCCTGCCACGTCCATGGACAGGTATCATACCTGTAAGACTATACAGTACAAGTTAGAAGTCTGTAGGCAAGGTTTGAACTATTTTTCATTGGGGCCAACCAATTGGGCCACAAACTACTGTATAGCGGCTAAGCGACGTTAGACGCGCACCCGCGGAGTCGCGAGCATGTTGCCGTAATCAATCAAGGTCTCCCCGCTTCCCCCTCGTACATGTCCTGACGTTTCCCTTTTCCTATCTTACAGGGTTCGTCTCACGCAACTGACGTGATTTTCCAAACACGACCATTTCCCTTTATCAACCCATTAGAACTCGTTTTCAGCCCAGGCCAGCCATGTCACCAGAACCACCGGTAGCTGTTGTGACCGATGAAGCGCCAAACATCCCACACGACCCACCCCCTCCGTACCCTTCTCGTGATCGTCGACACAGACGAAGACGCACAACAGTAGAGGGCAGCGGCGCTGATTCCGAAGACGTCACTTTCCCCGGCTCGACGCATGCCCACTGGTATGCTGACGAAACGACACCCTTGCTCGGTGTATCCTCACCTACGCGTCGCCCTCGCACAATGTCGCTCTCGAGCGCCGCGAGCATCTCACCGAGCCTCGCACAAACAGTACTTTCCGCTTTCCGCATGGACCTCGACTCGGATGTCGACGATGAACCCGAGACTTCGCACGGTCCACCAGCGGACGGCGCTCCGCCCGATGACCGCCTTACCAATGCCCCTGGCGTTGCACGGAGGAGAGCACGAGGTTGCCGTGCCAGTTGGCGGCACTACTTCCGCCCGATTGGTCGCGGGGCCTACTGGTCTGCGCTCATACACCTCCTAGCGTTCAACTTCCCCTATGCCCTTTTCGCGTGGATTTATCTGTTCGTGTTTACCCTGGTAAGTCAATTTTTTCACTCGGCTGTCAGAATGCTTATGAATTTTTTTCCTACGCCGTGCCGTAGTTGGGAACTATTTTGCTCGTGGCGCTCCCACTTGGCGCCGTGCTGTGCTTTTTCGACCTACTTGGCGCGAGGGCGTTAGCGCGTGGAGAGGTGAGCGTCATAGCTTTCTTTGTGATCCAGGCGTATGGCTCAGTGCTTATCGCGCGCGCGCACCGGCAGGTTGCCCTTCAGAGCACCTTCCATGGCCCACTTGCGTATCCCCTTGAAGGCCACGTATACCCTATATTTACGCGTCTGCGGACTCCGACGGCGGAAGAAGTCGAGGCGGGGTTTGGATCCCGTCACGAGCGGTCGTTCTATCGCAACTCATTTTCAATGGTGAGTGCCATTGTCCAGCGCGGTGGCGCGGCGCAGACACGTGTAGATTCTGATGGGTGATGCATGATATCCCAGTTCACGGATCCAACTTCATATCAAGCCCTGTTTTACTTCCTCGTAATCAAACCGGGAATTACGATACTCCTCTCTTTGCTCCTCATTGTAGTTGTTCCGGTCTCACTTTTACTTGTGGTACCCGCTCCCGCGATGTTGAGGCTTGTTCGACGACTGGGAATTTGGCAGGCTAATGTTGCGGTTGATGGGCTATATCTGGGAGGCGGGTAGCGCGGGTATTTTGTATGGAAGTAAGAGAGTGTAATACGTAGACGTGTGATGAAAAGATGACTCGAAGAGAGGGTGTGCGGAGTTAGGTAACTTTACACAAGCTAGTGTTAAGCGCCAGGGGGATTAAAAGGCAGGCGGTTCGCCTCGTGTGAGTCTTGCACCCCTTGACTCTTCCCGACTTGAACCATTTCCCATTGGTTGGGGTTCTAGAGGTCTAGTCATCATACCCCCGCGCTTCCGCATCCTAATATCCCCCTTCCTTCCCTTATAAGTCCCCTCTCCCCATCATACATCCTCTTGCTCTTTTTCCCCTCCCCCATCCCTATCCCTTATACTTTCAGAGCCCTTTTTCTATCTCATGGAGGCACTCAAGAGTCTCGTTCAGCCCCTAGTTGGCAACGTCGCCAGCAATTCCGTCGTCGATGGCATGAAGCTCGTCGTCCTCGGCGGTACGGTTGAAACGGCAAGACGCATGTCCAGTTCAGCATGGTAAGTCCTCTGAACAACCATCTTCCTTCCTCACTGATCACCCCGTCTCTCTCTCTCTCTCTCGCAGGTCATCGTTCGTCAACTGTGAGTCGTCCAACTTCATTCTCCGATGTGACATGCTGTGTTTGCTAATTTGCACCGCCACAAGCTTTCTTCCTAACGGCACATTTCTCCGAGGAAGATTACCCATATGAGTGGTTAATGCTGTGGCTGTCACGTCGGCCAGAGTGGCAACGCTCCCGTGAGTTCGAGACGACGACAAATTCCTCCTCCCCAGGATATTATGGCTACCGCGAGTCGGACAACGCATTCAGCGAAGAGGATGGTACCGTCGACGAGGAGATGTCAGGGAAAACGCGAATGCGAGTCGTGTTTCAGCCAACAACGGATACGACGCATACTATTTATTACCGCGGACACTGGTTGCGGGTAAGACGGGGGAGAAAGTCCAACGGGTATGAGATGTTGTCCATCAGGTACGCGCCACACACGTGGCTATCCGTCGCGTCATGCGCTGATGCAACAACTCCTCGGCATAACTTCTTTTTGCCGGCCGCAGCGTTGTTGCTCGTAGCAATTCAATCCTCAAGCAGCTCGTCCTCCAAGCCAAAAAGGAATATGAGGCGGAAGCCGTCCATCGCATTCAAATCTACTTTGCTGATTCCTATGGATCCTGGCGTTACACCGACTCCCGACACAAGCGCCCTCTGGGCTCTATTGTGTTAAATCCGGGCGTCAAGGAGATGTTGGTAGCTGATGCGAAAGACTTCCTCAAGTCCGAAAAGGTCGGCGCCCGGTGTTCTCTTAGGTTCTTGGTGTCCATCAGCTGATTTTAGAACCAATACAGTGGTATGCGGACCGGGGCATCCCATTCCGTCGTGGCTATTTGTTATATGGCGTTCCAGGGTCGGGCAAGTCGTCGCTCATCCACGCCCTTGCCGGCGAGCTCATGCTCGATATCTACGTCGTCTCTTTATCGTCGTCCTGGATTAATGACTCGACTCTTACCACGCTCATGGGCCGCGTTCCCTCACGTTGCATCGTCCTGCTCGAGGACCTTGACGCAGCCTTCACCCGCTCGGTCTCGCGCGCCAAGGACAAGGAAAAGGAGAAGGATAAGAAGAAATCCGACTCCAAGTCTGATAATGAGGATGAGTCCACGAGCAGCTCCAGCAGCCGAAGCCGGAGGCACAGGAACAAGGAAAATCTCTCCGACGTGAACACACTCACGCTCAGCGGGCTGCTCAATGCTCTCGACGGTGTTGCTGCCGCCGAGGGCCGTATTCTCTTTGCGTATGTGTTCGCGATGTGCATCAACCGGATGGACTGCTGATTTGCCATCATAGCACAACGAATCACCTTGAGCAACTTGATCCGGCTCTCTGTCGTCCTGGTCGCATGGACGTATGGATCGAGTTCAAGAACGCCTCGAAATATCAGGCTGAGCACCTCTTCCGCAACTTCTTCCCATCCTCTGATGCAGATGCACCATTGAATCTTGACTCGGATGCTGAATTGGAGGCACTCGAGATGCCTGCGCCTTCTTCTCCTGCAACAAGCCAATTGAGCTCGCTCTTCTCCGAAGCCCTTTCAGGCCTGTCATCCGTGTCCTCGCGCTCCGGATCGGCGTCTCCATTGTCGTCGCCGACGCCAGCGGGCGGCCGCAGCCGCCGCAGTGAAAGTGTCAGCTCGCGCATGGCTGCCAAGAGCGAAATGTCGGAGATCTCATCCGCAGTCGAGGAACACGTCGCCGCCTGTGCACACGTCGCACCGCCACTCAGCGCCGCGCGCCTAGCGGATCTCGCGAAGCAGTTTGCGGACGCGATCCCGGACGAGGGCTTTAGCGTTGCTGCGCTACAAGGCTGTGAGTGTCCAATTTTTTTTTCGGATGTGGCTTGATCACTGGTCAGCCATCACCCCCTTACGGTACAATTACTTACCGGCTCGAGTTCGGGTTCCGATGTGGTGCGTGCCGGACTGTGGCGGTTGCTGACAAATGCGTTGCTTATGCAGACCTATTGAAAAACAAATCCCGACCGGAGGCGGCGGCTGAGGGTGCACCGGCCTGGGTTATAGCCGAGCGTGAGCTGCGCGAAAGGCTTAAGAAGGAGCGCGAAGCGAAAGAGCGTGAGCTTGAAAAAGAGGTGCGTCCTGTGAATGGCATGTCAAAGCTATCAGGTTTCTAAAGAAAATGCATGCATATACAGGAAAAGGAGGCAGAGGAAGAGGAGAGCGCAGCGGAAGCAGAGAAAGAGAAGGCGAAGGCGGCGGAGGATTCGATAGTAGAGCCTGTCAACGATGAGAATGCTGCGCCGACATCTGCGGACTCCTCCGAGGCCGCAGCGGAACAAGCCAAGGCGGACGATGGTAGCGACGCTAGCAACAGCAAGAGCACGGATACACCCCCCGACGCGGGCGTCACATGGGTCAAGGTCACCGAGAATACTGCAGAAGCTGAGACCGAGAGCAGCTGACTGCATGTAGATCCGCCGGAGCCAGAGCTGGAGCAAGCAGTGCCCGAACCAAACACCCGTGCGCTGATCCACGTTCCTACTCTTCTTGGGCCGGCTACTCTACTTCTTCCGGTCGTGCATGCCATCCTTCCGCTCTATGCCGTCATCATGCGCCTCGCGCTGTTCGCGTTGTGGCGCCGTCGGGATTAGAGCAGTTTGAATCATGCGTCTGCGAGCGATTAAACAAACAGTCTCGAGACTCTTTTTTTCATAGGTTTTGATGAATCTCTCTCTCTGAAAAAGCTGATACCTGTCCACATAATCTGCTTACCATTCCTCCACTCCCCAATTGGCCCCCACGGATCCCCTCACAATTTTTTTTGCTGTATATCAATTCGGTTCGGACACTCTTATCCCCGTGCCAATCCCATCCCAATCTCCAATCCCCCCCTTCCATAAAATCCTGCTTTGCCCAACAATCGTAGCCTCCTTTTTTTCTCCATGCTTTGTCCAATTGTGTCATACTTAGTTCTTGGAATGTACAAAATTATAGACACGTTTTTTTCAAGGACCCTTCCGGGTGTTCTCGCCCAGCTGACCCAACCCGACCCGACCCGACGCAATGACCATAATGAGGCTGTGGGGGTCAGCTGTCACTCAAGTCAGGGAAGTTAGATGGCCCTTCCTAGGGTTCCATATGGCTGCCCTGCGCCCCCCCCTCGCGCCTCCTTACTACCTACAGTTGATGCCACCCCTTGTGACCTCAGGTCTTGAGAAATCTGGAGCTGATCCACCACCGTTCCTGCCAGTAGTTTGGCCCCAAGCTAAATTAGATTAGTAACGTGACCCCTAGGTTAGTTGAGTGTGCGGCGCGGCAACGAAAATTTTTTGCGCGCCCGCCACAAATCGACTGTCGCTGTCAATACAGTACAAGTACACACTATCCAGCCATCCTGGCGGACTCGTCTTACGTCATCGTCGGAAGTGAGGCTGTCAGTACCGGTAGTGTGAGAAATGAGACTGGTGGATGGGATGTTTCCGATTGCGCAGCAGCCTGGGGCCTTGGCTGAGACAGGGCCGGGCATAAAGTTCAATGGTATGCTATTTGCTGTACTGTATTACTGTACATAACTGAAACACGACAATGAATAATTAGATTGCGTTCGCGCGCGTCCCTGCTTCCGAACTGTCGAAAGTCGTGGTGATTCAGACTCCGGGAGGGGGAGGTAGGTAAGATTTGGCTCCCCCCGTAGTTGGAGCTGGGTTACAGTAATTGTTTCTGATATCCCCCCCCTCGGGGCTCCGACTCTGTGGGGACTCGTCGGTTCTCCGGCCCCAAAATTGCACCGTATCGTCTTGATAGTTGTCGTGATCTGCCAGTGAGCCTAAAGGACAGCAACCCCCGATCAATCTTTCCACTCTTTTAACATCTACGTACGAGGGTGTGGTGTACCCGTCGCCAGGCTACCGGCGTATAACGAGGGCATCTAAATGTCTTCGGTCGGCGGGCGGAAATATGGACGACAACCGACAATCGAGATGTTGTCGTTCGCGTTGAACGCCACCGGCTCCGATCTGCCAAATCGTGATGTCGCTGCGCTGAATGTCACCGGCCGCTCCGATCTGCCAAAGTTGGTTGTCAGAGGGAGGAGCGGTCGTCCCGAGGATGTGGTTCGCAACTCTAGAGAGAGAAAAGGGGAAGGGAGGGGAAATTAGATCTCAGTACCGTAGGGCGGAATTTTTTTCTGCAGCTAGTCTGTGAAAGGGCCTGCCCGTGACAAATTGACCTACCAATTGGCCAACTCTATACGCGAAGTGGGCGGTAGTGATGTGGTCCCCAAGGTTCGGCGTGAAACATAATCCAATGACTGAACCAGCTATACCCGGGCCACTTGAATACAGCACCCTGCTCAGTTCCACGGACACAAGGCTACATCGTTGACTGGAATACCTTGATGCGGAGATTTATTTCTGCCTGACGAAGCGGCACCTCCGTCTGTGCATCGCGGAGAGTCCGACATTGGCCAGTTGCGGCGGCTTCGAGAGGTGAGACCTAGTGCCCCCGTCCACATGTTCAGAGGCGTATGCGGAGATTTCGGAGGGAAGACTCCACAGGCCCGGCATCAGTTGGGGCACTACGGGCGCACCCATCAAGAGCGACGCTGCGGTCAATAACTTGGAGTTGCCGCACTCGGACGGACAGGTGTGATGGCACGAGACGTTCTGCGACAAAGAACACGCTCCTCTCTCCCTGGCCCGGGTCCGGGGTAGGCCCACAGCTGTGTGCGGAGGAAGGGCACTCGTCCCGCCGAACAACATGCAAAAGTAGAGCTCTGCCAACCAACTCTGGAAAGCTCGGGAGACGTACTATCCAAGTGGCAAAGTTGTTGTTCAGGCTATATCATAGTACTAGTATAAGTACCGCCGCTACAATGCCACAGCGCCCAGCCGCGTGAGTACAGTACCACGTGACGCAGATACACTGCACTGCGAAAACCTCCCAGGTCTCGTCTGTCTCTCCTCTCCACGACATCCCAACTGTCTCTAATGATTGGCCTCCCAATCGATCTTCAGATTCTTGACATTCCCGAGTGTGTCGTACGAATACCTGGTCGTGAATGTGCGTATACTCTTAGAAACCAAAACTGGTAGTTGGTCTACTCAGCGTTCTGACAGACCAACTCCAATTCAGCACGGCCCTCCACAGACCGCAGCTGCCATGACCATGTGTCCAAATTTCGCGAGGACATATTATGAATGGGCGTCGCGCTGATTATCGTGTGAGCCAGCCCTGAAGTCATTTAAAATTTTGATTGTACGTAAAAGATAAAGTAAGGGAAGGTTTGTTATACTGTAACAGTAATACGTCAAGAAGGCGTAGACAACTACAACCTTGGCACGGTCCTGGACCTCTGCTCCTGTCCAACGGCCCTACAGTAGCATGGCAAAAAAAACAAGAGGTAGCACGGATCAGAATATCGCTCTGATGGTTTTTCCAAGAACCATATAATGACACGTTAATCAACTGCGTATCATTGAGGGGATCCCACTTGCCATCTGGCAGACCAGCCAGGTTTTTTGAAAAGACTGATGGGACGCGTGCGGAACTAGTACTGATCAGAGAAAATGAATAGCCAATCACATCACCTTTGGCAGTGTTCTACTGTATAATGTGCAGCTGAGCTGACAAATTAAACTCTGCCGCCGATTCATTAGAAAGGGTTCGTTTGCCGTCATCTCAAAGTGATGGTTTTGCAGGATGGTGATTTGGCCGCTGTCCTGGGACCGTGATATGGGACTGTCTGGCTTGTTCGTGACCTGATGACCTCAGGCTTCCCTTGTCGATTGCAATGTAGTGACTGAAGTGGCGCTTATAAGATCCTGCGACCATTTTGCCCTTGGTCGCAAACATGGAGCCCGTAGGCGCGCAACTATCGTCACGGGGGTACTTGTTCTGCTGTGGGAGGGTTCCAAAGGACACTCAAACTCAAACTCAAAGGACCATTTGCAACCCAGCACGGGATGCGCCGGGGCATACAGGAAGGTGCAGTACATCTCTCGGATTGAAATCCACCTAGCAGTAAGTACAACAAGCATGTTACAGTATGTATGTATGCCTCAACCTGTATGCAGATGCGTCTCAGCTGGCCAGTAACAACAACGGATGCCATAAACTGTTTTCGGGTTTGAGTTTGTCGAGCCGCGACGCGGGGACGGCGTAAAGCGCTCACCATCTGAGCAAGAGAAGTCAGCAGAGCTACGTTACGTTCGCATCAGATCGCGGCTCGTACCTTGACCACTCAGAGGTTCCCATACGCGACCTGTCCGTCTACGACGGTCGCGAGCACTTTCGTGCCCAATATCTCCTCCAGGGGGACGCGCATGATGTCGCGGTCCAGCACGACAAAGTCCGCCGCAAACCCGGGCGCGAGCTGTCCGCGCGTGTCCTCCGTGAAGCACGCATAGGCGGCGTCGCGTGTCATCCCCCGTAGGGCCTGTATGCGTGTCAGGGCCTCCGCAGGGTACCTGCGGGAGCAATAAGCGTTCGTGGTCGTGGTCAGAACGAGCGGTGGGGGCTCCACAAATGGGGCGCAAGAAGAGAGGGGACGCACCACCCGCCTGGACCATGGGGCGATGTGCCCTCGAGACTTCGCCGCGCGATAGCCGCGTAAAAGCCTAAAAGCGGGTTCATGCCCTCGACAGGAAAATCGGAACCAAGGGGGAGACGCTTCCCGGGGGAGGCCCTGCAGAACAGAGGGTGTTCGCCACATGTTAGCCGAGCTGTCATGGGCGCGAGAGAAAGGGGACAAGTACTGAAGGAGCGTCTGATAAGCGTATGCGCCTTTCATGCGATCTGGGCCCTAGAGACAGCGGCGGTGTTAGGGGTGCGCAAAGGGAGCAAGGAAGGGTCAAGAGACCAAGCGCGATTCAGCGTAATTCATATCGCTCGTTCTGCAGGATATATCAATGTTATCGCACGCAGACTGCCGGAGCTGGAACGCACGCCTGCGCTGGCTGTACGCTTGCAATGACTATAAGGCATAGTCTCATCAGTAGCAGTGGGTGTTATTGAGATGGGAAACTACCTCCAAGCCTTCCAATACGTTCGAGGTCGCTCGGTTGAAAGATCTGCGCGTGTTCAATACGCGGGCGCCACGTGTTTACGTCCGCGCCCGGCTTGCTTAGCATGTCCTCGAAAATGTCAAGCGCAATCTCATTCGCACGGTCACCAATGGCATGAATGTTCTGCGCGTCGCGTTGGTCGTCGGAACGAGATATGGCTAGGATGCGTACCACTTGGAAACCATCCTTATAAGATTGTTCAGCTAATCTACGCAGTGTCTCGGGTGGGGTACGTAGAAGTCCCTGCGTGTCCGGCTTGTCCGTGTAGGGAGCGATGAGCGCAGCGCCCCATGAACCGAGGGCGCCATCGGCGAAGAGCTTCACACTCCGAATAGTGAGGCGTTTGTGGGGACCATAATTAAGAAGACGAGGTATTTGGCAATAGTCGCCAGAGGGGGAAAACCCCATCACGTAGATCTTGATCTATTGCGGAGTGAGTACATCAGCCCAAGCAGCGCAGGAGTGATCGGCGCACGGGTAGACGCCCTTCGTCAGCCATTCTGCATGGTGTTAGTGCACTCGACGCTAAAAATACGACAGAAGGACATGCCGCCGGAAGAATGCTATCTTATTTGGCAACGAAGCAGCATCATGGATGCTAGTCAATCCGACACGTAGTGCATCGCGCATCGCGACCTCGAAACTTTCAAAGGTCTCGACCTCAGTTGGCGCAGGCCTCAAGTTGTCGATCATATCCATTGCTGTGTCGACGAAGACGCCTGTTCGGAAAGTCGGATGAACACCCCGTCTTTGGCGGCCTCAGAGCGGATGGAGCGAAGGACTAGACAGACCTGTTGGTTTCCCATCCTCATGGCGTACAATTATGCCACCGTCAACTATGTCCGGGAGATCCGTGAGCTTCGAAAGAATTGAATTGGAGACCCAATAGGCATGGAAGTCGACGCGAACGAGTAGGACAAGACGCCCGCGCAGGAGAGGCTCGCGGTCCAGGTCGTCCTTCGCAGATGCCAGTGAGGAAATGCTGAAAGTGCAGAACTGCCACACATACTGCAGTGGGAAACTCTCGGCCTGGCCACTTAGTCTGATCCCAGCCAATGCCCACGATCCAACGAGTACGGTCGTGAAGTACATCCGGGTGAGCGAGGAGGTACAGCTTAATCTTAACAAGCACATCTACGAACACAGATCAGACGCGACGAGGGGTGTCCGTTGATCGAATACCATCGGTAGACACGCAGCTCTCGAGAGGGAGCCGCACCTTATCACCCCATTGCAGAATGTGGCCATGAGCATCTGTAGGGCGGAGTTTGTCCTAAGGATCGCCTCATCAAGAGGCGGACGTATTGCCTCATACCGGCCAAGCCTGGAACTATGATAGAGCCTGGCGGTGTCTGGAACACTTGCAACGATACGTCCGGGTTATACGCGCTCCAAAACCCATGAATTTGTTCTGAATTATCAATGGTTGGCTAGAGTGACTCAACAGGGGACACCAGGCATACCAACACTCCCCGTGGCAAGGATGGTGCCATTTTCTACCAGCATACAGTCCACAGTAGAATTGTCCTCGTTAACCGTGTAGATACTCTTAGGAGGAGTAGATATCGCGTAGACGTCGGAGATAGCGGCTATTTAGAAAATGACCCAGATCTATTCGGGTCCAGATTCATCTAGGAGCACTAGAACTGGTGCGTACCAAAATCGCCCATGATTTGGGGGACTGGGATGATGATCTGTGCGGTCTTTACGATGCGGTAGACGTCTGATGAATGATGGATGGGGAAAAAAGACCATAGATAAGATAAGATAAATGGAGTGACGTGATTACGGCAAATTGCGAGTTCCGAGACGAATGCTTCAAAACAAACTCGCTTGTCGATTCCTCTCCGTCTCCCAACAACAGACGTCCACTCTCAGACAATGGAGCCCTCAGAAACGGTTCATCATAGAAGGGTACTTCACAGTAAACGCTCGTTTGGGAAGCCCCCTGGTCACAAAATCGATTCGCCCGCGTATGATGCGTTCGTTTTCCATACCTCGCCTTCTCTTCCCCCAAATTCTACTCACCACTCTCCAGTTCAGAGGAGGATAATGACCCTGATGATGGCTCTTCCGCCCTTTCTATCACTTCGTCATCACGTCAAAGTACCACTACTCAACATCGCGGTCCAGGAGCTCTGACTGCACGTCCCACCTCCCCGCATCCTCGGTCTCGCTTGAAACATACTTTGTCGCCTTCTATGCTATCTGACGATGGGGTTGATTCTCCCACCTATGACGGCGACATCGAAAGTAGTACCACAGTTGGCCGCGACCGCGAGCATCCTTCTCCTATCCAGTCACATTCTGCTGTAACTTCAACGCTTCCTTCGCCCGCCCCTATCATTCAGACCCTTCCTGCTGTTGTCGCTGTGATCCCACCACCGTCAACTGCATCGTCTTCTGACGCGGAGATTGAACCTGCACGTGTCATTGTGTATAACGCACATACCAGTGCGTCCCCCGAAACCGCAGTCCACGGGGCAGCTCAGGTGTTCAATCCTGCCGCTCTTTCCCCAGAAGATATACAAGCTTTTGTGCGCCGTGCAATCAACGGTGATATACACCGTAAGTACAGGATCAACGAGCCCCCAGTTGGTCGGCCTGTCCGGGTCTATGCAGATGGTGCATGTTCAATTCTATTCAAGTGCCTGTCTCATGGAACTGACTTCCACCTCAAGGAGTGTATGACCTCTTTCACTTTGGGTACGCCTTGACAAGTCCTTTCTGTCCGATCGAGAGTTAATGCTTAGGTGTATCTCAGCCACTCATTACAGTTACGTCAAGCTAAGCTGTCTTTCCCGAACGTGTACCTCCTCGTTGGCGTGAACAACGATGAGCAAGTAAAACAACATAAATTCAAGTGTGTTATGGATCACACAGAACGCTGCGAAGCCGTCCGGCATTGTCGTTGGGTGGACGAGGTCGTTCCCGAAGCTCCATGGGTCATCGACTCGGCGTTTATTGAAAAATACAACGTCGACTATGTGGCGCACGATGAGGAGCCATATGTGAGCGCGGGGCACGAGGACATCTATTCCTTCGTCAAGTCAAGAGGTCTGTCTGCTTCTCGCGCGCTTGTTTTCAAGCTCCTCACGAGTCATTAGGCAAATTCATCCCAACGCGTCGCACGCCGGGTATTTCAACGAGTTTACTTCTTGGACGTATAGTCGAGGGCTATCGAAGGCGCGAACTTGACAAGAAACTCGAGAAAATGGGGCGTGCAGAGCTCATGGCGCAGGGCTCGAACTTCGATGACAGAAGCACAAGCGATGACGTCAGCCAAGATGGGAAGCGTTCCTAGTGGGACAGGAATTGGAGCTGTATTTTGTGAATAGTCTGTAGATAGAACATATATACGAAGGGTTATTAATCGCCGCCTGTTTGTTCTTCATGGGTACGCGGACCGAGTACCCATCAGCGAGCGGTCGACAGGCGTTTCCTCCGACTCGACTCGGCAATCATTAGTCCGCTCCCATCGTGTCGCTAGTACCGCTATGTAGTCAGAACCTCAGTTGATGTCCGTCACTAGTTGCTGCGTCACCCAGCTGCCGCTGGCCCTTACACTGTGTGTCGGCCGTGTTTTCCGCGGGTGTAGCTTGAGTCCGAGTCGCTCATCTCGGTTTTGTCAGTGCTTCCTCCAGTATCAGGAGAGGCCCTGCCATATGCGCTGGTGCACCTTCGCTAGCGTGTTCTCAGACGCAACCTATGGGTCTCGGCTAATCTTGAGATGGCTCACCTGCGATTCCATTACTATGTACTAAGCCTGAGAGAGGCGAAAGAATCTCATCACGGCCCGGGTGCCACTGAGGATATGCTCACATTCACTTCGTTGTGCTACTCGGTATACTCACTCAGCCCATTTGTACCCCCAACAACAATTCAACATCTGCCTACGCGTCGATCCCCTTGATCCAGTTTAGCAGCTCCCGGTTAAGTTCATCGGCGTGCGACCATATGACCCAATGGTCCGCGTCAAGTTCTCGGAGGGTCAATGGGCCTTTCGCGAATGACCCCATCATGCTGCTTATAATCTTCGAAATGCAAATTGCATCCTTCGAGCAGCCGAAGTATATGACCGGCTTCGTGGTCGTCTCGTAATCCTGTGCGCTGCCTGCATGTATTCCATCAGGACGACATTTCGTGGAGACTAAGGCGACTGACTCTGGCTGTCCCCTAATTTTAGATTTTTTACCTTGTACCAATTGAGCGGTCCAGTGAGCCCGCCCTTCAATAGAGTCTTAAGGAAATCTTCCTTTTCCTTCGTAAGCCGGGATAAGGCGTCGTTCTTTCGTAATGGACATTGATGTGAAGCATACCTTCTCCGAAATGAAGTCTGGAAGCGCAGACCTTCGGTCAGACTCGATCCATTGTCGGGTGGCGCCTGTAAGGCCGACGTGTTCTGCCCAAAGCGATGGTGGATTTGGGAAGAATAGGTTGAAGAACGAATCGGGCTGCGTAGAGATTAGCGTACCGGTCTAAAAACAAGTAGAAAAGTGTGGCATACGTGATTCTCGATTACAGATGCTGCGTCCTCAGAAAAGAAGAAT
>QLOZ01014070.1:0-21554 GCA_003314065.1 Lactarius sp. MG50
CTGTTGAGGACGGGCCAACCTCTTTTACAGTGAGGTGCCCGACCCAGGGATTGATGGACCCCGGGAGTGCGGCAGGGTCAGCGTACACCGCCTCGATGTCGAACGGTGCCTTGCGATAAAAGGTGAGAACTTTGGTCGATGGTATGCCGTTACCACGGGGGAAAACGACCAGCTCCGTGTCTTCTTCCTCCTCGTCCACGGGGGACTTCTCCCAGCGTACCTTGATGGGATAGGCCGCGGCGTCGTGGATTGCGAAATCGCGCACGCGGAAAACGGGTGAAAGGGTCGCACACGCAAAAGTACACCCCCGAGCGCACGCCTCGTCCTGGTTGAGTGTTGTCGAAAGCGACTTGCCAGGGAATACAGATTGGATCTTGGCACGGACGGCAGGCACACGCGTCGAACCTCCGACTAGCTCGATTGCGTCGACCTGTTCGACGGTCAGACCAGATTCCTTCAGAGCGCGGTGAAGTGGCCCAGGGATGCGATCAAGAACATCTACGATGAGGTGCTCGTACTGGTCCCGCGTGAGTTTTGAAGAGGCATCAACGTCGTTCATGATGGATTCGACACTGAGTGGTGCCTCAGCGTTCGCCGAAAGGATCTTCTTGAGCTTCTCCGCAGAGGCATACAGCCGGAAGGTTGCCTTGGGATTCGAAAGCACGTCGATCTTGTACTTGGTCTTGAACTCCTCCGCAAAGTGCCGGACGAGAGCATAGTCGATGTCGCGGCCGCCCAGGTGCGTGTCGTACGCGGTGCTCTTGACGGTCAGCTGGCCCTTTGAGAAAGCCACGACAACAACAGACATGGTCGAGTGGCCGATATCTACAAAGACGACGTGCCGCGGGTTCTCGGCGTCAGGAAGGTCGGACTTGGTGATACCGTATCCGAACGCGACGGCGGTGTGGTCGGGAATCAATCGAAGGGGGTTTAACCCCGCGATGGCAGCGGCATTCAGCAGTGCTCGTCTTTGCACGTCAGCGTACCAGCCAGGGATGGCAATGACGACGTCCGACACGCCCGTTTTGAGTTCGTTCGCGGCGATGTCACGCAGCCTGGCGAAGTACATGCCCACCAGCTGCGTGGCGGAGAACGTGGCCGGTTCGCCTAGGTAGGTGACCTATATGCGCCGAACGTGAATCGAAGCCGACGGGTGGGGCGAGGAGGGTACTCACCTGGACGCCGACAGAACCACCCACATCAACCAGGTTGACATGCGTGAATTTCTTCTCGACCTGCTGGATCTCGACATCATTCACGGTCCGGCCAAGGAGACGTTTCAGTGAGCCGGCTGTGTTGCGAAAGTTTGAGATCTCCTGGGTCTTCGCCGGTTCGCCGAGCGCGCGTTGTTTAGGGCCAAACGAGACAAGCGAGCTGTAAATCGGCGATCAAAGGTGGCCGAAGAGATGGATGACGCGAGAGTGCTCACGGCGTTGCACGATTCGAAACTTCATTCGTTATAATATCGATACCTCTATGTCTTGCGACACCAATCTAGATATACGCGAAAGGTATAAATAGTAGTAAGAAATAGAGTTGGGTATGGTTGACATACTTTACTGTGAAGAGTGCCAAAATCAATACCGACGACGGACATTGGGGATATCGGGGGATCGTGAAAGTGAAAGTGAAAAAAGAGGTGGTAGGGCAAGGGTACAATCTACGCGTGTATCTCGCGTTAGTTATATTTTATTTTATTTTATAACCCAGTCAAGTCGGGTCGGTGTTATCTTTGATTTTTCGCGAGCCTTCTACACCCTTCCAAACTCTTCCAATCCCTCTCTTAACCCCTCATGTGTATTTGCGCGCGTATCAGTCGCGCTAGCGAGGGTGAAACCCACACAGCACTTGGCGCACAGATTTGGAGCTGATGATACAAGTAATGCTAGCCAGTAGCGGACTAAACGACGGAAATCGATGTAGATGACAGCAATCATGCAGCATGGTATATGCGATAGGGAAACAAACAACAACTAGTAATACTTGCTCTCGCCGCAGATATGGGCACTGGCAGAACGAACATGTAATCATCGCCCATGGCTGATTTGCATCTCTATAGGTTGCTGAGGGTGTTGCATCCCTGGTGATACCAGGTCATGATATGGCGTCTGTCTCACTTTGTCATCAATTATGCCTGGCGAACGGGCGTCTGCAGCTGCTGTCGCTGCGGTAGGGTCGCCTATACCGGCACGAGTACCCCAACCAGTCTAGACAAAAAAAACGTATTGAGTATGCCAAGCCAAGCAAGGTTGACCATTCCTCGGACCTCATGAAGAGTAAACAATGCATATAACTTCATGACTGCGAAGTAGTACCCGAATAAAATGAATGCGGGGACGTAAATAATATCTTGAGGGCGATCCCAGAGATGCGGGAGAAGCTTGGCCGTTCGCGTGGCGGTGAGCCAGACAACGTAACTGACGATCACATTCCTGGTGGCATTTAGCTGCACGCCCACTGAAGATTCTGGTATGACGGATACACACCACCACGGCAAATGGAAGCCACCGTTGTCCGTTGGTATTGTACTCTTGTAAACAACGTATGAAACAAGAACAGGGCCAACGAGGAGAGTGAAGGGGTTGAATAATTTGTCAACCTATGAGAAGCGAAACTGTCAGCGCTGCAATAAATGAAAGAAGATGTAGAGGTATACCATCGTGTATGCTACATATGGGTGTATGGTCCAGATGTGCCGTTCCATGAAAAGTGATCGCAGATCGGACCGCCAGGTGTTCCTAGTCCATCGAAGCACTTGCTTCAGAAAGCGCCAGTTAGGTTTCATTGTACTTAGCAGTTCCGCTTCCCTGCAGCACTGCACATAGGTACTCCACCCGTGGCTGACCATCCAACGCGTGAGAAACTTGTCATCACCCGAGTTGAGCTGATATTTGCCGAGCCAATAATCATGCGTGAAGCCATACAGGAACTCGGGGTCCTTCAAGATGACAGTGCGGTATGCTGCTGTTCGCCCGGAAAGACACGGGATGCCACCATCGATGTGCGTCGACGAAGAGATCTCGATATTACGGATAGTGAGACGGAATGCGGCGAGAACTTCCCATACGGTCATGCGGTCGCCAACAGCCTTGACACGCTGAGACGTGCCAACGCCGCCGACCTTCTGATCTTCGAAGCATGCCAAGACATATGGAAGGAGCGTCGGTGGCCAGATGGCATCGTCATCAGCAAATACGATTATGTCAGTTGTCGTATTCTTGATGCCATGGGACATTTGGAGACGCTTATTCGCGTAAGGAACTGTCAAGACACGTATACGTTCGGGGTCGACCGCATGGGCAAGTTCTTGCAAAGGACCAAGCATCCTCTCTTCTGTGACGATGATAATCTCCTTGGGTTTGCCGACGAGCCAACTGTGGGCAGCCTCCTTGAATTCCTCACCAGCGTCGATGGTGGGGACTATAATGGTAACATCCTCCGAGGCAATATAAGTAGGATTCTCGGGAAGAGGTACGGGTCGATATGCGAAAGAGGCAGAGATGCGAATTAAGTACCAAAGGTAGCGGTAGAATCTGCAACGGTAGTCAGGTTGAGTATGAGAACCAAGGAGGCTGACAAGTGAGTTGAGGACTGACCCGATGACACCGAATGGGACGACTGGTGGCAAAAGGAAATAAGTAGAAGTACTTCAAGCGTGAACAGCTGTGAGCATACAGATGGGGAAGTCGTCTCGTGTAAGGTATAGCATCGAATTTGAAGTGCAACGAAATGGGCTGGCTGAATTTCGGACAGCGTGACGGACAAGAGAGCGAGTTTGCAGACTAAAGGAGTGGAGGGTCGACGTCTAGCGACTAGAAAAATTTACGGGAGTAATGCGGCAAAAGAAGGAAAGTGGTGGGTTAAGCGATCGTCGGGATGAATACACTGTCACGGTACAGTACTCTACAGACAACGGGCAAAGTAGCCCGGCCCGCTCATTTCCCCCACTAAGCCACACCGTCGTTTATAACGCCGAGTTCGATTTGATTTCGGACGAGGCGCTGTCAGACGTAGAAAATTACAAAACATAGTTATGAACTCCCTCGAAATGATGCTGATTTCTACAGTATACATGGTGTATATGGGGGGGGGATGGATGAACAAGAGCAACGAAGCAGACATATTGCAAATAGAGAAAAGGTACGTAGGACAGCACTAAAAAGTCGTTGCGTGAGGAGAATTGCGTGTTCGATCACGTGGTTACTAGGTGTCCACGGCCACGTTCCATTTCCATCGTTCCTCGATGTATCCCTTAGCAGTATCCTCGAGGAGGATCTCGTTGCGTTTCTGTACATAGACAGATTTATCCGTCACCCTCTGGCGCAACACCGGGATGGAATCGCTGTCGATGGGCTGTTCCAACAATTCAGAAAGATCTTCTACCGCTCTCTCGAGATCACTGCGAACACCTCATGTAAGTCTGCAATATCGCGTGGAGAGGAAGATACGCACCGTTGGTTGTCCTCGAACATCGCTTTCTGATTGCCATTCTCAAGATAATAAGCCATCGCGTACGTCCATTTGAGAGTAGTACGGCAATTCTCGACAATGTCAACGGCCTTCTTCATGAACTGGACTTCAATCCAAGTCAAGTCCGTGGTAAGCTGCATCTCCTCCATCTTCTTTTCCGTCTTCAGATACAGTTCAACTGACAGTTTTGCCGACTGCTCGTGATTTGCCCAACGGTTGTAATACTAGAACGAACCAGTTGAGCCCTGTTAAAGAAAAAAAAAAAATGATTGAACGAGCCCTCACATGGAGATATCTTTCCAAAGAAGCGCGGCTCCTCGACTGCGCATCGCGAGCCTCTACACCTGACTTGTCGTCATACCGATTGCAGGAATACCAAGCCGTCCCATGTTCGGCCCAGGGACCTATGGGCATAAGCATTGCAGCCAAGTCAACGTGGCGAAAACCTACCCATGCATACCCAGCAGAACTCATACTTGCATTTCTTGCAAGTCATGTGACTGACAAGGGCATTTGTCAACACGAGTTACAAAGGGGCGGAATGGACTCACTTGCAACCACCGTTCTTCTCGATGGTACTCTGACACTTGCTGCACTCCTTGGTATTGCTTTTGATCCAATTTGCGGTCTCGCTGTCATCTCGACACTTCTTCAACCACATCCTCGCAATAAGACATAATACGGGCCGATGGTCGCCATCGATAGTGCAACCGAAGCAAAACTTGTGCTTCGCGTCGGCCCCACACGACACCGTTGGAACAATTGTAGACAATGCGGAGCGTGATGAAGCCGTTGGACACGAGACACTACGATCGCAAGATGGGAATGGGCAATATTTGAGGTTCTTGTTACAAGCCACGTAATTGCGAACCAGGAGTTCGTCATAGCGTGCGGCAGTGTCTTCATCTTCACTGAGTACCTTGTGGACAATGGGATCGAGTGCGACAACCCCGCAGTTCTCACCCATACACGAAATACGGTGCTCGCCTTCGTCCCGGATTTTACCGACGGTGTACGTGATCCAACACTCTGTGCAGAAGGTGTGACCGCATGATAATGCGAGCGTGTCGGTAGCAGTGTCATCGAAGCATATAGGACAGAGGAAAGGCTCGGGCTTCTTGGATGATTTGCTGGAACGGGTAACACGTTTAGAGCGATCTGATGTTGCATGTGAGGGTTTGGGGGTAGAAAAAATGCCTGCCGCAGTAGAGATTAAGGTAGCATCGTCCATATATTTCTCAGTGAGCCGGTCTTTATTCCAGTCCATATGGCGGAGAAGGAGCGCGGCGACGAAGCTCTTCATGAGACACGGAACGCCGAAATGAGAACAGCTTGACCGCAGACCGCACACAAGGACTTACATCGACACCGAAGATCGTACTGATATATTCGATATCAGCGACCATGAGGTCCTTGACTTGTTGATGGGTCAAGGGTTTGTAGTCCACTTCGTAATTCTTCCTCGCCTCGGACACAACCTTAATGTCATCATCATAAGGGTCCATTTCCACGTCCTCCTCTGACGAGGCCGAACCTGCCATGCGGGGGGAAAATTAGGTATAATTCGGGATGGATATGTGAGGATAGACGAGAGGGTATGACATACCGTCCTCGATGTCCATGTTTTCCTCGTCATCATCATAGTCATTGTACTCCTCATCGTCCGAGAATTCGTAGTCAGAATACATGGTTAGACGAGGAAGTGAGTGAGGGCGTGCAACAAGTACAGCCGGTAACCCTTTCCGGGCCCAAAAGAAGAAGAGGAGTCACGGTCACGGAGATCGAATTCAAAGTCAGCGCCGGCCAATCGCAGCATTCCTGGTCATTTAGGGAAGAGGGTGAGGGTGATGCTCACTCGAATCAATCGATTGCCCTCTTTTCTCTTCGTACACTCATCCCATCTTCCACACCGTGCGTGTATCACCACCTCTACTATGGCTTCAGAATCTATCGGCTCTCACAAAGACCCCGTCACGGGGGAGATGATTTCCAAGCAGTACATCTCATCCAATTCGCTCTCCACACCTCTCTCTTATCGATCTATCTTGCGCAGGGAACTCAAGCGCCGCGAAAAGCAGCGCGAAAAAGAGGCAAGGATGGCGGCGGTTGCCGCAAATAGGCCCCCAGCGTCCGCAGGTCGCGCTACCGATGACCTTGTGAACGAAGATAATCTTTCGCCCAATGTGAGTCATTCTTGTCGATATATGCACGCTGGTCGGACCCTCTTAGACCCAGTCTCGTTCCTCGCGGACCTGATGCTTAAAGGTTTTTGTAGCAATATTTCGCGCTTCGTTCGCGGCAAATTCAGAGGCTTCGCGAGACACAGTCCCCGAACCCTTACCCACACAAGTTTGAGGTCTCGCGCTCTCTTACTTCTTACATCACCGAATACGGCGCCGAAGGCGTCATCAAGCCCGGAGAGAAGGTTGAGGGCGTCACTGAGGCACTAGCTGGTCGCATCCACAGTATTCGGAGTTCAAGTCAAAAGTTAAGGTTTTATGACCTATACAGTGAAGGAAAGAAGGTACAAATCATGGCAACACTGCAGTGAGCTTTCACAGCGTGTCGTTGTCCTGATTGGTTAAGTTGATTGGATTCAAGAGACGCTGCAGACCAAAGCTCATTCATTGAAACGCACGATATATTCCGTCGTGGGGATGTTGTTGGTGTCACTGGGACGCCATCTCGCACCAAGAAGGGAGAACTCTCTATCTCACCCTCTCAGATGATCCTTCTCGCCCCGAACTTGCACCAACTGCCCTCTGACCACTTCGGTCTGAAGGATCAGGAAACGCGGTATCGCAAACGTTATCTCGACCTCATTCTTTCCGATGATACGCGTCGTATATTCTACACCCGCAGCCGTATCATCAACTACGTCCGACGTTTCCTCGACTCTCTGGGCTTCCTCGAGGTTGAAACACCGATGACAAGCATCATTGCAGGCGGCGCGTCTGCCAAGCCTTTTATTACCCACCACAACGACCTCGATCTTGACTTATATCTCCGTGTCGCGCCTGAGTTGTACCTCAAACAGCTCGTCGTTGGCGGATTGGATCGAGTGTATGAGATTGGACGCGTGTTCCGGAACGAAGGCATCGACCTCACTCATAATCCGGAATTCACTATTTGCGAATTCTACATGGCCTATGCAGACATGTACGACCTCATGGATATGACCGAGAGCCTAATCGAGGGGATGGTAAAGTACCTCACTGGTGGCAACACAACCCTTATTTATCAACCAGAAGGCAAGGACTCCAGCAAGGAATACACCCTTGACTTCAAGCGCCCGTGGAAGCGGTATGACATGATCGAGACTCTCGAAGAGAAGCTTGGTGTGAAGTTCCCCCCTGGCGAGACGTTGCACACTGAAGAAGCGAATGCATTCCTACGTGATTTGTGCAAGAAGGTCCATTCCTTTGATCTACCATGACTTCGACCCCGTTCACTGACTGCTGGTTCCAGAATAACGTAGAGTGCAGCGAACCGCGAACAAACCCACGTCTCCTTGATAAGCTCGTGGGAGAGTTCATCGAGCCTTTGTGCATTTCCCCCGCTTTCATTGGTGAGCCGACCATGCCATCATTGTCGTTCTATTCTCAACGCCACGCCCCAGTTGGTCACCCGCAGGTCATGTCTCCTCTCGCTAAGTGGCATCGCTCACGCCCCGGCCTCTGCGAACGCTTCGAGGGCTTTATGTGCGGGAAGGAGTTCTGTAATGCATACACCGAGTTAAATGACCCCTTCGAGCAACGTGCGCGCTTTGAGGAACAGGTGAGACAGAAGGCCCAAGGTGATGACGAAGCACAAGACATAGACGAAACTTTCGTTGATGCGTGAGCATTACTTTCCCCAGATTCATGGTCACAGCCTCATGTATTATTATCCCAGTCTTGAACACGGCCTTCCTCCAACGGGCGGCTGGGGCGTCGGCATCGACCGTCTCGTGATGTTCCTCACCAATTCTACCAGTTAGTTCGCCCTTGTTCACATATCTTCTTACTCGCTTAAGTCGCGATCCTTGTAGACATCAAAGAAGTCCTGCTCTTCCCTGCGATGAAACCGATCGAAACAGTTACCAACACAAACACCAAGGTAGCAAATCCCGGGCCAGGTGGACAGGTCTAGATAACCCGTAAAAAAGTTGAGCAATGGTAGATGTAGGGAAACCGTGATAGGAAACCAATTGTAGGATAGACGACTCCGTGTGCAGTTAGTCGTTCAGAACTCATCAGCGCATCGGTGGTCGCAATCCGCCACAGCGCAGGTTCCACGTGATTTCGCGCCAGCTTCGCCATAAAACCATTCCAAGATATGCGCAGCATGTCCGCCATGCCTACAGGTTTGACAGAACACGATTGCGTCGTCAACACTGTCTGCAGCATACCGTCCAACTCGTAAGCTAAGCCACAGGACCCAGGGAAAACCCACGTACCCCGCATCGGCGCATTATAGTGCGCGAGTTGTCCATTACGCGCAGAATCAGGTATGATGCCCAATGTCATCAGACATACTGAACAGCGCGGTAGGGGGCGGTTGCAGAATGGACAGGCGGTAGCCTGCAGAAGGGTTAGGAGCTCCGACGCGTGCAAGGTAATGGCAGCTCAGACTCGCACTCACCCTGTTCGCCGCGCTGATACCCCGCGGCTGACTGATCACCTTGTTGCAGTAGTTACAGCGAATCAGGATCTGAGGAGGGACGAGCCGGATCGGCTCCCGCACACCGTCCTGCCTAAAGTCCTGCAACATCTGGCCCCGATCCATGTCGAGCTGGCACCGGTGATGGAAGAACTTCCACCCGTCCAGGAGGTCACGGTAAGCATCCAGCCATCGGTCGACTCGGGCGTCCTTGAGCTGATGCGGGTGTACGTATGCCCCCAGGATGGCCGCGGTCTGCACGTCTCCGGTACGATCCGTGTAATTCTGCAGTAGCTGGACTCCAGACGCCGTCAGACCCGTGACGATGATACCTTCCACGTCGCCCTGTGCTACTGAAGCCTCCGCTATTCGGCGCAGGTACGCAGAAAGCGCGTCGTCCTCGAGAAACTGTAACGCGATCGCAAGGCGCTCACGCAGGGGGATGTACTCTTCTTCCAGAACGTCGGCCCAGTCACCGAGTGCGAGGTACGTTAGCATTGCCCGAAAATACGGATCCTCAAGTCGCATGATCAATCGTTCGTACTGATGGCGTAACTCTGGTGTTCTGGCCGATGCAGTTGTCAGAGCAGCGAGTGTACCAGACATTATGTTATGAGAACTATCTGTCTCACGGGTGAACCGAAGTCTGGCACGCCAGTGGAAAGGTTCATACCTTTGCTTCGTATGAGAGTATCTATGGCCTTGTTGTGCCGGCCTAAGAACACAAGCCAACAGGCCGCCTGTGATTGTCTGCCATCTTTCTCCCACCTGACAAGGTTGTATGAGGGCACCTCGTACGGGACATTATAGCATGTCTTACTTGTTGATAACAGCAGATATGTCTTCGTTCTTCAAACTCCACCCACATAGCTGAAGTGCAAACCGACGTTGTATCAATTTTGTTGTTGAAACAGTCGGTTTCCAGTCAGCGGACTCTAGCGTGGCTACGCCTGTCTGATGATATACACTCAGGAGCAGTAGAGCTGCGGCGAAGTCGGATGGCACTTCCGCCCTCTGCCCGCCACGACGAGACTGAGACCGCGATATTGACTGAATCCCTTCGACTACCAGTGGGTCGAGTAAGGGGCCAGGAGGGGCAGGGGGAGGAGAACTAGATGGAACCGCTTCGGGCATAGAGGGAGGAAATCCTTCCCAGATCCCTTGTATACCCTGATTGGCGAAATTGTAACCGTTGAGACGAACAGCAGGTCCCTCGAGCATTCGGCGAGAATCTGCGAGAGGATGGTAAAGCAAAAACTATGTGGCATCATCGTACACGTACAATCGACCCAGGACCACATCTCGACAAGCGCCTTTCCATTATGCTCCTCTTTCGTCTCCTTAAGAATTGCCATGTTGTGGGCAGGCTACCGGGTAGAAGCACGAGATGAGACAAGCACATCGGATCTAAGTTGTGCACATAAAACGTACATGACTCAACCCGTAACCCCTGATGACACGCCGCCGCATGACCATCGATATATCTTCATCGACGAGAGCTTGCGTACGTTCTATAACACGCCGCCAAGGACGGCCGCTTGTGTTTCGGCTACGCGATGAAGATGCGTTACTCTCAGGTATCTTCGAAGTGCCGGCAATGCGCCTCGAACCGGACGCCGGAGATGGGGGGGCGAGGGATGCGGGGCCTGGGGATGACGGGAGCTCCACATTTCCTCTGATATAAGGGGAAGTGGGGACGCTCCGGTGTGCAGGGCTGGCAGTGCCCTCCGGCTTCGGCGCTGGTAAAGGAGATTGTTTGGCACGCGGCGAGGGTTTTGGGGAAGGCCCGGTCGATGTGAGAGCCGGGAAACCGTCCTCGTCCCCGCGACCGAAAGTTGGTCGATGCAGACCAGGTCGAGGCAATCGGCCTCGAGACACCTCAATGGGAAAGGGACCAAAACCAGCGCCATCGCTCCCTTCAGACACAACGGTGGGCATGACTGACCAGGGCTCGGGAACAACCTCACCCGGTTGCACGCTAGAGAAGATGCGATACGCCGAGCCGATTGCAATTGCCATATTACCGTGTGCGCTCCATTGCACGTGAATAGGCGTGTCGTGGGTGTTCGCTGTCTCCAGATCGTCGTCCTTGGTGATCGCCATAAGCGAAATGACCAAAGGGTTTGGGCGTGTGGCAGGCATCAACGCAAAAGAGTCAAGGCTCGCGTGGAACCGTCTTGCTGTGCAGAAATTTGTAAATTTGTAATCCGTGTGTCGCGTTGAATCCACTTACATTTGCGCGTATCGGACAGGACAAGAGAGTAAGATGCATTTTGGGGTGACTCTGCGGTATCAGCGGTTGCGTTGTGTGTCCCGCCCGAAGCACCCCAAGGCAGCATGCTCGTCGGGTTCGTCCAAGACATTTTTGGTGTTCGAGTAATATCGCTCACACGTAGTGTGGGAGGAACGTCAAATGACTCTGTTTTGATGATGTTCCAAAGACGAACATATGAAGCGTCTTGACCAATGGTTGCCAGGACGCCCCGACGCACCGAGGAAAACTCCAGGTCTACCACCCTGCGCACGCCACTATGCTGAACACGGGTGCCGTCGGCGAGCGCATCACGCTCAGAAAACATCAACAAAGGGGTGAGCAACTTTCGCACGTCCCACACGGTGACGACACCATCCCCGGCTGCGGCAAGATGATGGGGCTCGAATGGGTCTGGGGACAGTGCATAGACACGCCCTGTAGCATGGGCGACCGCGGGGACGGAACTACGGAGATCGAATAATCGGAGGACTCGCTGTGATAAACCAGCGGCGAGCAGAGAATTACTTTGTGGTAACCAGGCCAAAGAGTGGACAGACTCATTTTGCGCGTGTGCCTGTAGAATACGCGAATCCACACGAGGACCAACCTCTGTGCGGGGAATAGGGTGATACGAACGAGGTGAAGAGGGTAGTCCAGCCGGAGATCGTGCAGGAGATGGTGGAGGCGCGACAATATGAGTTGGCAATGACGATACTGGTGTCAAACCGTGAGTTGCCGTGGAAGAGTGCACATCCCAGATACAAAGACTGGGGTCGTTGCGTAATCTCTCGAGACCCACGGCAAGATACTGGGGGGAGACTCCACAGAAAGCAAGGGAGGCACAAGCGCGAGGTGTTTTAGGTGATAAAGGGGAATAGCTACTACGGCTAGTTGAGTGCTCACGGATATGGCGCGTCGATTCAAGACGTAGGAGATCTACGCGGCCGTTACTGAATCCGACTGCTACGAGATCGTCAATAACTGGGTCCGGAGACCAAGCAAAGCACTGGGTGGGGATGTGAGCGGAGGAGACAAGAAGACTCGGGCCAACCTTACCCTCATTAATTGCAAATCTTGTTGGGATGCAACATGATGTATTGAGGAGTCTCCCGGAGACCAGTCGTACAGAGTGAGTTGAGAACCGCCTCCGACTATGAATCTGTTCTGTCCGAGGGGGCTCCAGGTGATATCCCTCTCTGAGTGGGGGAGCATGTTTGCGACTGGGACCTGTCTGAATGGCCCCTGAGCGCTTTCAGCTTCAGCTTGAGATTAAGGTCGATTGAGGGCGAGAGTCAGGAAGAAACTCTGCCCCTGGTTGGGCTCTCAGGCCCGACTCCGACTCGAGACTCGAGACGCGTCTGTGGCACAAAAATCCAACAATTTGGAGCACTACACCCACGGCAGCGGCCACAGCTTCTAGTTCAACATGGAGAACCCTCACTCAGAACGCCAAGCTGTTCTCCTGGAGCGTATCGTCAAGAACGCTGTGGGTGTTGTACCACTCCGCAAATAATAATAACCAGTTTACACGTTCCCAGGATAAGTGTACCGAACTCATTCTCGAGCTGAATCACTGTGTTGAGGTTTGTTATATACATGACGAGAGCGTGAGGGACTACGTTTCTCATCGTGCGTGCGTCTTTCTTGTCAGGAGATCATCCGGGCGAACGCCTACGTCAAGACTGCTGCCGATCTGGCGACGAAATACCGCAAGAATGTACAGTACAATTTAGAGGCAACATCCGCTACGAGCAGTGAACCTCACCAAACGCCAGATCAGTGATGATTTGGTAATGTTCCGCTCGAATTAGTGAGACACGACGTTCACTGATTCGTTAGTTCTCGTGATGGGAAAGCGCATGTTGTGGTCTACTACAGTAGTACCCGAACCGAAGACTCAGGGTTACTCTGCAAATCATCGACGGAAGTGCACCCACATGAACGCATCCGTAACTGCTCGTTCGTAATGAAGGCTATCAAGAAAGCCTTGGAACTCTATGCCCGAGAGAGAACAAAAGAAGGATACAAATGTAGTGTATATATGGATGAACAACTGTGATGCAAATACCCAATTATGCAGTAAATATCCCTCGACATCAAAAGCCCGCCAAGCGTCCCGCACTAGCGACATTTGAGCTAGTCGCCGCCGCCGCCGCCCTATGGGCGCGCCCTTCACGTATCCTACTCTGTCCTGGTGCACCGTTCAGCAAGCTGATAAGTTTGCGTCGCTCGGCCGCCTGTGTTGGGTCCTCGTACACCGCTTGCAAGCCCGAGCTCATGCCGTCATCCGACATGGTATTCGAGTTTGACGTCCCATTGTCGGGTTCGTCCCCGAACGCGTACGACATGGTGTAAATATCTGCCGTTGGGAGGTGGATGCCGGAAACGCCAGCGCCAGCGCTCGCACCTGCTGTGCCCGCCCGCGAGGGATGGGGCTGCAAAAAAAGAGAGATTTGAACAACGCGGGTACGTTATGATGAATGAGAAATACGAGGGCATAGGGAAGGATGGAGTCTGTTGACTCACCTTGAATCGTGGGCGTGCACGTTTCCGCGGTGGTGGCGCCTCCGCCTCCTGGATCGACATGGCGCCAGCATTACGCTTTCCAAGTAGGTTGGAAATGCTCTCATGCAGTGCCTGTGCAGCCCGATCCGTCTGCTCTGGTGGAGGTTTGAGAGGCGACGGGGTGTTTGACGATGGTACACGCGGAGAGGCCCCATCATCTACCGTATCGCTTCCTGGCGTGAATACCTTTCCTGAAGAATCCAAGGGAGTCGGAAGCGTTGACAAGGGACTAGGGACAACTTCGTCCTGGCCAGCAAGCAACTTGGGCCGACCGAAGGGTAGCTCATCGTTGGCTGGGTCTACTCCAGACTGTGTAGCTTCTGGCGGTGGTGTGGGTGCGGGCGGCGAGTGCCGAGGTAAGGCGACTGTACACCACTCTTGCGCCGGGTCGGGCGACTTCGTTGCTGAGCGAGGAGGTCAGCACGACAATAGTCACGAAGAACGTCATGCGTACAATTTGCGGGGTTCGTCGTCTCAGCATTCGGCACGTGTGAGTCTGGAACGTGAGACACCCCAGGCGGTGGCAGTGCACCTGTCCTCGCGATGTGCAAGAGCCAGCGTATGTCGACCACTGGCGTGCCCCACACTCGTGCCCTCGCATACTTTGCACCCGTCGCGGCCGGACACAGCAAGTGTGTCGTCAAGCGACTGAACGTCGGCGCATGCGTCATGCCTTCCAGAATCCGGCGGTTAAAACACTGTGCAGTACGGGGTAAAGGAGAGACCGTTACCCAGGGCGCGAGCGAGACGCTTGACCCACATGTCTTCTGCAAGGTCAAGTCCCGATGGGCTGAGGACGACGCCAGGGAGATGAATCGCGTGCGTGAGTGGTGAGAAGGCGGGGTGCTCATCCACAGAGCATATCCGCTCGCGCAAGAGGCAACCTTCTAGCCAGCACTCAGTGCGATAGCACGACCGAAGTGCGATATCTGCTTCATCGACATACAGCTTGCTGCCACTGGGTTATGTGTGAGTGTAAGCGTGGTCTACCTAGGAATCAAGATAGTTGAGAGTGCACCTAACCAGCCGTACGATCACGAAATCCACGTGTTCGTCTTCATCCTCGTCTTCAATCCACGTTCCGCCGCAACCTTCTATCGCAGAGCGAACACTCGCCGAACGAGCCTCGGCGCGCACGCGGAAACGCATTCTCGCAAATATTTGAGGCCGAGAGCCGTCATGCTCTGGAGCCACCTGGGCAGGTGAAGTTGGCGGCGGCAAGAACAGTGACTGGGCCTTGCGGAACGGCTGGCGCGACGTGGACGCGCATGGATCTTCCGGTGCTGGCGCTATACTTGGCGCGAATGATTTTGACCGCGTGAACGTGGCCAGCGCGCTACGGCCTTTGGTTGTAGGTGGATTCGGAGGGCCCAACACTCGCGCCTTTCCCTTCCCTTTGTTGCTCCCAGAAAGGAAAAGTGCATGATTCAGCATGGGGTTGGGAGCATGTGCGGGGGCAGTTTTAACCAACTCTGATCCGACTTTAGCGTACCCGCGAGGCGCGAGGAGACTCTCCCAAACACGCAATGTTGCGGCAGGAACACGGCGGGCAACCGCAATCTCTTCCTCCTCAGGTTCATCGGGATCTGGTTGCGGCTCAGGCGCTTCAGCGTTTGGAATGTGTGACAAAAGCGGGGCCTGTCGTCGCTCAGGACGTGGATGCGTTACAAGGTATGATGTCTCCTCAAATCGCCCTAGCCAACGCCATGTTACAATCAAACAGGTATTGAAAAGTTGAGGGTGGGGGTCGCACGCACCCCCAAATTCCAGGGAATCCCAGAACCACTCCTCCCAGACGAGTTTAATATCAGCTTCGCCCCGTTCGTTAAATTTACGGGCGTAGTGCATCTTTTCCGTTTCTTCATTCCCAGAACAAAGGAGATGCGTGACGCGCACGGGTCGCTCTATATTCTTAACGTATTTACCGCCGTGTTGTGTAACAATGCGGTTAATGGAAGTACGCCGGTCAAGATCCTCGATCCCGGAAACGCATAGAGTAATTCCGGAAAAGGTGGGAAGACGGTGCTCCTCAACTTTCTGTGCAAAGGGTCAAAGAGGGAGAACGAAGAAGTACGGGGAAGGACTGAACCGTGTCAAAATCAAAATCATCGCCTCGCTGCCAGATCTCAAAGGTGTTGAGAATCCATGACGATTTTAATATTGGTATTTTTCGCTCAACCGCGCACTGGTATTATATTCATTCGGGATAAGGTGGACTCGAGCGGAAGGTTACCCACCCAATACTTTGCTCCTCCATGTTCCTCGGCAATGAGATGTGTGACATAGTCGGTGAAGGCGGCGGTGGTGTTTGCACCCATTTCTCCAGCTTTGGGGAATATCGTTGACTACCAACATCCCACTAGAATGAGACGATGGCTAAAGGCTATAACTCACGACGCACCCTGTCAATACCTGTCGTACAGATCGTAAAGCCACGGAGGGGTCTCGGACACGTGTCGAAAAAGCTGGGCTCAAGGTCTTCGGGTGCATAGGATAGCAGCGATGGCAGTGGCGGCGTACGTCGTTCCGCATGTGTTCTTGTTTCCTTTGGTCTCGCGGGTCGTAGCTTTACGCCAGGTACCTATGGATCTATTGTGAGATGTTGCATACTGGTAGAATGCCTAGGGAAGTACCTTCTTTGATCTGTTTACGCGACGAGTCATAAGGTAGCGTGTAATGCTACGTCTGAGTAGCCGCTGTGGCCAAAGTCATCAACAGACGCAGTCGCGTTGTCGCGTTGAATGAGTTGAATGACCGCGTTACCTGTTCTGACGTCAGGCAGGTTAGGTTAGGGTTTGCTTAGTTCTCCTCGAGACCACGAGTCGGAGGAAGACTCGATGTCCGACCTTTACCGTTCAGCGATGCATGCGCGCATCGCAAAACTTCCACAACTTCCGCCTGATCTCCCTGGAGAGGAGGATGAAGATGAAGAGTCCGAGGCAGCGGATTCAATCGGAGCACTACCATCCCTCTCAATGGGCCCTCCCGCAAACCGCCTAGGGCGCACTCCAAACCCAGAATATGCCCCAATATCGGGGGCATCCTACTTCTCTGAGGCAGTGCAAGTCGATGTTCCGGCATCCAAGCTTGACGTCCGTGTGTACTACACTCCACCGCAGACCACAGATGGCAGCGCCGGGTCGGTTATGGTTTGCCACCATGGCGCAGGCTTCGGTGGTCTGAGCTTCGCGCTCTTTGCCAAGGAGGTTACAAGGCTTTCCAATGGAGAACTCGGTGTTCTGTCTCTTGACGCGCGGAGGCATGGTGCGCATTCCCTTACTGCGATCGACGCAGTCTCAGATATCGTCAGGGAAGACTCTGCCGATCGAGGGGTCTTCCGACGAAGACTTGTCGCTCAATATCCTCGTACAGGACTTCCATAACCTCTTGCAGGTCGTCTTCCCTGATCCAATAACCGCCCCTTCGCTTCTTGTGCGTGCCTTGGGCTCACGTACTTCGGCTCCATTAACACGCATATTAGCTTGTTGGCCATAGCATGGGCGGCGCCGTTGTTGTACATACAGTCCCACTTCTTCTTGAAGCTAAATACCGCGTGTCTGGTGTTGCAGTGCTTGACGTCGTGGAGGGCACCGCACTTGACGCCCTCCCTCACATGCCGGCTATTCTAAACTCGAGGCCAGAGGGTTTCGACAGCGTCAGCGATGCAATCGAATGGCAGTACGTCCTTTCTGTACCACCCTGTATACCTTGTTTGGTGGACTCAATCCTCCGTACGACTGTACAGTATCACTGCACACCAGATCCGTAACATAACCTCTGCGCGGGTGTCGGTCCCCTCACTTGTCATTCCTACCCCTGAGCCCCGAGCGCGTGGCGTGCGTACAATCTCCTGGCGTACACCGTTGCGCTCTACGGGACCGTATTGGGAAGGTATGCTTTCTCTCTTTGCCGTTCATATGTTATTAACAGCAACTCGTGCATGAAGGTTGGTTTAGAAGTCTATCAAGTGCATTTCTCGCTGCGCGCACTGCCCGTCTCTTGGTGCTGGCAGGTACTGACCGCCTTGACCGCGAGCTTATGATCGGTCAAATGCAAGGCAAATTCCAGATGGTTGTTGTACCAAACACAGGGCACATGCTCCATGAGGTGAGCCCACTCTTCCGATCCGCGTTGGTTGATCTGCTCAGATGTGGCCTACGCTCAGGATGACCCGTTGACGCTCGCTCAGACGTTGTTGGAATTCTGGCGAAGGAATGAACGTGTTGTTGTGGGAATCAAGAGAGTCGGGGATCCGTAAGATGCCAAAGCGCCACTGTCAAGAAGGGCAATTCCCTAAGGAAGCGAGCCAGCGTAGTGGCTTGCATTGCAACATAGAAACCACCTTTCGCATCTATCTAGAGTGGGACGTCGCTCAAGCAGTGATCAAAGCGTACGGCCTTGATAAGTTGTAGTGTGTGTTCAAGTAATAAAGTTGAGATGCTTCTAGGAACACCGTTTGTCGATGAGGATTCAAAGAGCCTGATACGGTCAGATATGGTTAATGCGCTGCGTATGAATGAATGTCTTGTTCAGAGCCACCAAACACCCTCTCTGCTCTCTGTGTCTCCGGTTTTGTGGTCACTGTATTATCAACGTAATACTTCGCTGCAACTCCTGAGAAAAATTGCCCTACGAGACAGGGCTCATACTCTCCGATCTTATCGACGTTCTGGCAAACCTCTAGACCGCCGCTCCCGCTTGACGTGGAAACTGCCCCAGACTTCCTCTTGACCCAATCAGATCGGAGTAGCGGCTATGTAGGAGATAACGACGGCTACATACAGTGTAAAGCTGCTGAATATAAAAAAGTGTTTGCTGAACTATGAATGGCCATAACGACGAGCGAAAATAAATTTGTACTGAGGTGAGACACTTGGTATCCGAGTCAGAACTGAACGAAACGATCAGTCCATAATAGTTGCGGTGACGCCGGGCCGGGTCCCGCCTGTGCCTTCCAACAGGGCCAGAGTGAGATCGCGTTTCCCACCCGAGCACCCGCTGGACTCTGATCCTCATAGTAATTTGATAATTAATGAAAACTGGCAGCCGCTTATTATGCATGCATGTTGATATTTGGACAATCAGCAATACCTAACCCGTGATCCATGCGATACTTGCGAAATCGGGGTAGAGGGTAGCAACTATAGCGACGCGCCCTCCCGGTATTCTGCCGCAATACACACTTCTCTGGGCCCGATCGACGAAAGGGTGGAAATGTGCTCACTGGCAAGGATCCGGAACTGTTGGATCTATTTTTTGGCATCATATATACCCATAGGTGTCCGCTGAGTCGTCACCCGACACTCCGCCGACGATGATACTCGAGTTCCTTGGCGGAATACTGGCGGAATATGATTACGGCAAATACTATCAACCACCCCTAATTAATAAGCTTTACTACATCATAAACCATGTACTGCGGAATGCTCTGCATACTTTTTTGAGGCGAGAAATCTACAGTAGTATACAGAGCTTCTACAGTGGGGTCTTGCTTCGCCCTGCCGGTCATCATCAAACATCGCTTAGCCCCGCGAGTCGGGTCCGGCGTTGTATATTTCATCGTTGGTCTAAGCGGGTGCAAGTTCAATTGCTTCCGTCGTGGATCTATTTAATGGGGGTAGCGAATGACCGCGGAGACTTTCCGTGCGCAATGGATTTCCAGACCTATATAGGGGTGGGTATGTATTCATAGTCTGCGGTGATCCTCCCCCTTTGCGTGGGCCAACTAATAGAGGTGTACTTGGTAAGTCTAGGTTTAAAAGTGCAAACCGGTTCGTTAGACGGTGCCTGAAACCGTGACGAGACCGGCTGTAGAGACCGAGACCGCGCCACAGGGATTAATGCGCTCTCCGTCTCTGTTTTGCTTCTCCTTGAACCTTCGAGGAATCAGCGTTCTATAAATGTTCCGGCATACTGATTCTCTTGATCCCAGTTACCGGTTTTCTTCGACATAGCAATTGCCTGCTTGTTGACCAAACTCCACTCCCCTACCTCCAGCAGACGGTGGGCCGCCTCTGGCTTAAACGATCAGCCATAATTGGGTGACGATGAAAGCCGCGGACGTATCTAACCGGATATATCGTGATTCGGTTGACGGCCTCGACCCCGTGTCTTCCCAGCAATGTACGCATCTTGTCTTGCTCACCTGACTTCTACCTAACTCGCTCTCACCTGATGGTGGTATGTATCATTACAGCATCTCATAGTTGGACAGCTGTTCAAATCTTGACCCCCATCCTCGTCACCATCTTTCTCTCCCTCTCTTTCATTCTTTACCTTCAACACAAGAAAGGGCGCCTTTCTCGACTCACATCTATACTATTCATGCGGGGCCATCGACAGGCTCGAAGACCGCGTGCATGGACCACAGATAGCCGTTTGGCTGACCGTGGATTTGACCAAGCTCCGGATGCAGAAGCGACGCCTATGATAAATTCGCCCCATCACTGGACTTCTCCCCGTGATGCTACCGATCACCACCGTCTCAGCCCTCGCATTAGGGAGAGAATGATGACGATCTCGACTGCCATCCGTTCGATGACGAGATTGTTTGGCGGAGGCCCCATTCGAGTGTCTCGTGCTCCCATCTCAGATGACTTTGATATTGAAGATTCCGATCCTGAAACGGACCCCTTTGACACCCTCAAGAGTAATGCGTCGTCCCGAGCGAGGCGAAATAGACCTCCAATTGTTAGACGGAGTACGTCAGACACGGACGGTGAAGCGCCCATACAAGTGCAAGCTAGCGAGACTCGACTCGACTTGGACCTTGACGACGTCGGGGTATATGATGGGGACGAAACCAATGTCGTCCGAGATAGTGGCGTTGACGATCATGATAGTAAGATGGTCACCGGGAATGGCGTCATGTTGATCTCTAGGAACGGTCAGAACTTTTCTCTGACAAGCAATGTGATCTCCATGCGTAGAAGTCCCATGGAGGTGGATCGCAGGAGTATAGAGGTCGTACCACCCACACCTACACTGAATAATCAGGTGAGCGAGTCCCCAACTGCGTAACTTATGCGATGCATGACTAATTCTTCTCTCTTAGCCCTTTCGGATAGGCGCCTACCATACGAGAAGCGCGTCTACACCTCATCTACACTGCCCCACCCCCCACGCAATCCCGCTACGCTCGCTCTCCCCTTGCATGAATGAACTGTCTGGCAGTCACTCTCATCGCTCTCCAGAGTTGTCTGTGTTATCGCCTCTACCTATCTCGGCCGCTCCGAGCAGTTGGCGACCCTCTCGCGCGGAGGCGCACTACTACACGGCGGCGACGCCACCAATAGATTCTGCCGCAGGGTCGACAGCCTATCGCTCGCCCAGAATGGTTGGCGCCCTCTCAATATCGCCGGGCGCGTCTCCAGAACAGCGCTCACGTCGCAGACCGACGGACGCCGCCTCCCCTCCTGTCTCTCCGCATCTACAAAACTACGCGCCGTCGTTCCCCGATTCCCCGCGCGTTCCGCCGAGCTCGGTGCCGTCGAGCCTGATCCCTGCGACGGACCCTCAGAACCTGATCCCGTCTGCGGTGCGCGGGGCTGGGTACAACCCGTTCCAGCACTCGCGGTCAACGAGTGACCTTGGGCTCGAATAGCTTAGGGGTTGTGCCGGTCTC
>QLOZ01014072.1:0-14326 GCA_003314065.1 Lactarius sp. MG50
AGCACGTCTTTGGTGCCTTACCGTAATTTATGCAACACCTCTTAAAAACGACTCGGATAAGTGCAAAATTTGAACTTCCCTCGGAATTATCAAAATCCGAGCCATAGCTGACCAGGCTCCCAAGGCTCCCAACGATTTTAATGACTACTATTCTCTCCTCGGCATCACGCGTTCAGCTTCTCAAGACACGATAAAAGCAGCATACCGCCGTGCACTCCTTCGCTCACACCCTGATAAGCGGAAGCTCGATGATCCAACGCCACCGGCAGATTTTGGACTACTCCACGATGCGTTTTTGATACTTTCCTCAGCAACTCTACGTGCGGCATACGACGAACACACCGAGCAGAACCGCACAAGTCTGCGTCCCGCGCAAGTCATTTCGCTAGAAGAATTTGATTGTTCAGAGGGATCTGATGATGCGATGTCAATTTGGAGTCTTGCTTGCCGTTGTGGTGGGAAATTCAAGATCACCGAGGATGATCTCGGACATGGGCGGCACCTCGTTGGATGTGGGGGATGCTCTGATGTCATCTGGGTAGGATATGAAATAGTCGAGGAGGTTGATCACGATGGACAATGAGCCCGTCGACGTTTGTATCTTCGTGCTATCCAGACTCTGGAGCCACAAACTGGGGATAATCTTGGGATTCCTCTGGCTCGTGTAATCTGGACCAGACCTCATCTACGTCAAGCGACAGCTAATCCAAGAGGACCTCGTTGGACGTTCAGCTGAGACAATTCGTCGACTCGGTTGATGCTGTGTTTCGGACTCCCATATGTGCTCATTTCATTTGTCGTGAGTTTGGACAGACATTATACTTGCCAGCAGCAGCTCAACCCGTGACTAGGGAGTGCATATTAGACACCCAGATATCAGCTCCCCTTGAAAAGTCCGACTATCAGATCCAAGTTCATC
The DNA here is from genome assembly GCA_003314065.1 of Lactarius sp. MG50. Lineage (NCBI taxonomy): Eukaryota > Fungi > Basidiomycota > Agaricomycetes > Russulales > Russulaceae > Lactarius > Lactarius sp. MG50. The sequence goes on from QLOZ01014072.1 coordinate 920, forward strand.
TGCAGCCCCGCACCATGTTGAACCCTAGTACCTGATTGGTACATGGCTATTTCCTAATTCCTCTCTACAACTACCCCGTACAACAGCCACTCGAACATTCTGGCATCATCAGGCCCAGCGTTGAATCTCTGCTACAAAGCGGGTGACGTTTGGTGGCCAACAAGTCTAGATCTGGTCCCAACCCTTGCCAGTGCGCGACCTCAGCCCTAGGGTTAGTGCTCATATAAGGGATGTCAGCTCCTCAGATACTTGTGGACCTAGTTTCGCACCTTTGCTGATGATAGAGAATTTAGACTCTCGACGTAATACGACAGTTATCACTTGGGGGTGAGTCATGGTATAACGTGCTGTGTCTCATCACGAAACTTATGCCCCTCCAGTGCGGCAGCTGGCCATCTCCACAACAACTCGAACGAACCTGTATGCAAAGCCCGAGGACAACTCGACACCCTTGGTCGGATAATCAGTGGATCTGCAAGTAGTCGACAATCATGTCTTGTATGTGACTTACATTGTGAGCAGGTCTTCTAGCGAAAGGTCCAGGATGCGGAGAGGCTTAGTTAGATTATCGCTTGTCCTATCCACCATACAAAGCAGTTGATGCAAACCGAGCGCATACACACAAGACGTCTCCAGGTTCCTGGCTCACTACCAAGTGTGTATGGAGCTTGTGATCATTGTGAAGTATGGACCACATCAGGCGACCGGTTTCACTGAGCAACTACAGGATCGATATGTGCCCAGTCTATTGCCCTTGATAACCTGTGTAGGGAGTGTCTCCGCTAAAGAATGTGTAGGTGCCCACGTACACAGGCCTCCAGGGCATATGTTATGTCACTTCGTTCGCTCAGTTGGCTGAACACTGATCGATGCCTCCGGTACAGAGCGACACATCAGAAAATGCCTCGACGCGGCGCAGTGAATCGCCTACCACATCCAGATTGTATTTTAGTTCTTTCAACTTGGCGGATAGGCGCAGTGTGATAGAAGTTGCGTCGCGAGGATATACAAATCTCGACGGAAACAGACCACGTGACTCGAAGCTTCAAGCGCGTTTCGCTTGCATGACTCCGAGTCGGACTTGCCGGGAACTTGAATATGTTGCGCGTATTGCCCGCCAAGTCGTTGTTGTTCTCTCTCTCCTCAGATATTTTCTTAGCTCAGTGCATCCGTCTGGAGAGGACGCACCGGCTAGCACACAGCTGGCTTGACGGGATGAGTACGTGTCGAATAGGGAAGCCGCACTGAAGTTGGAATTTAGCAAGGCCACTTCGGGATCAGTGCACAAAATAGATACCCGTGAAAACATTTCAGGAAAGAAGGGAGCCGAGAATATGAGAAAAGGGCTCGCGGATATCTCCCGACAGATGATGCAGTCTAGAAGACGACAGGCTCTCTAGGACTGTTCCGCAGTGGTGTAGCGACCCGTGTTTAACATACAAAGACATGGAAATGCCGATATCATCTAGCTAAATATCCAGGCAGCTGTCAAGCACAACTCCGCCAGCCCACAGTAGGGGGGTATATCAGAACACAAAGACACCTTAACTGCACTCTACACGACCAGTTCTCTTGGCTTGTCCCGTCTCCTCATTCCAAAAGGAATATCCAGCTTGAGATCACAACCTACTTTAATGACTGGATAACGAAACATCCTTGGAAGACGATTCCAATAGCTGTAACGAAGAGCGCACCTTCAGTTCAACATCGTGACGTTGTGTCTTCCTTTGTCTAGCTCCATCGACGACGAAATTGTATCAAGCGTGAATGTGTCGTTCATTGTGACTACATGTATATCCAGCGGCTTGAGTTGGGGGAGATGATGCTCGGAAGGGCGGGTTGGGCCTTGGTATACGCCATTGCCTGAGCCTCCAGGGAATGGGTGGTCACGGAAGTAGATCCGATTATTGAGAGTCACGAAAAGAGTGTTCGAATATCTACAGCTCCAATGAGTAGGAGTTATGAGTGGCATAAAACATGGGAATTACAGCTTCCCAATCACTCCAGCCCTATTATTTGTATAAATATTCAACACGAGTGAGACTCAGTGATAAGATGAAAAGACATACGGGGTCGCGTAGTAAACTTCATTCTATGGAGACGGTTCGTTAGGTTAAAACAGGAATCAAGGACATTCTGGTTTTGCTCACAGGGAAACCGATGTAGAGCGCGAAAGTAACGATAGCCACGGTAGCTCAGCAGGGAGTGAGATACAAACCCACTACGAGTGGCAAGAAGAACACGCACTAGTTAGCATGTTTGTTTCGATAGTGAGCCGCACCACGCGTGGTAAAACGTAATTTGAGTATCGATTTTCGTTTCCACGTCTTTGTATAAGCTAGAAAGACGGTGAGTCGATATGCTAAGAGATCGGAGGATAGTAGTTACGTACCAGATAGGCCATCGCTACCGCAATCAAGATGTCTGCCAATACACTTGAACTAAACCATAGCTAATGCAGTTAACTGTAAGCCAGTCAGAGAATCCAACAAATCCAAAAACGCATACATATAAACTTGGCTTAATGACGTTGCTCTTTCCCTGAGACGTGCGTTAGATGCCAAATCGCAACAAAGTTTGCGTAATGCCCACCATGAATCCGTCCCAGAATGCCCCGATCGCTTGGGTAACAGAGAGCTTTTGTATGCGAAGGATGAGAATTTGCAGAAAGTGGGAAGGATCAGACGTACGGCGGCGATGACCAGGTAGAGCCACCATAGACGTCTGTTCAACGTCCAGATACGGTAGCCGAAGAACACTTGAACGATGAAAGAGATGATCCCATCCATGACCGCGATATCGATGCGGGCGAACCAAGGCTTCATGAGACTCCCGAGATCACCGAATCCGGCCATGAACCAATAGTAGGCATCGGCACCAGTTAGACCCGTTTGAACGGTCTCGAGGAGAAAGACGAAGTACGCTGTTGGAGAATTTTATGAGTTTGTCAAGGAGTAAGATGAGCCTCCGGTGCCTGCCTAGGAGCTTTAAAAGACGTTTATCGTCTGGGAAATTGTAGCTGTACACATCTGTTCTTGGCTCAGCTGGACAACTAAACCCAACAAATGGGAGCCTCACAGGTCTGGACACAAAGAACTCCGTACAACGCCCAGTTGAACAGAGGACCAAAGAGCTATTCATATTATCGTTAGTCACGTAGTTACCCTAGTCGTGGATAGAATGAGACTTACCATGGGGGCAGTGCTGGGAGAGATAATCAGCAGGGATGAGCGCGTTGGGTGCAACCTAACTTACTATCTGGCGATATCCGGGAGAATAGGGAAAGTTCCAGCCTCAGCCATGTTTCTGCTCGCTCGTGTTGCGAAATCGGACGGAGCGGACAGGGTACGGGTACTGGCGGGGTTTACAAAGTTGCGAGTAGTAGGGTGTCGACATTTATAGCCCCTAAAATGCCCGAATCATGAGGTGGAATGAATACCAGCACTGGGCGCTGGGCTTCCGGACAGAGGTTTCTGCGAGTGTCACAAGGGCGAATCCGACCAACCAAACCGGGAAGGAAAAAAAAAGTGCGGTTGTCCAGGAAAACGGGCTGGTTCCTCTGCGAATACGACTTACTTGCAAAGGGTACGTGGAGCGAGATGAAATTAATGTAAGCCACATGGAAATGGAGACAACCTGCGCGGCAGGCACGACGGCGCATGACATGCAGCCTGTTTAGGCTAACCCAGATGGGGTGTACCCGGCGGCGCCGGACGACAAGTGAACCTAACGCGTTTGAAGACGACGACTCCCAAGAAGTGCATGCGCATAGTCAATTCAGTGGGTACAGACCACCAGCGACGCTCCCGATCATGCAAAAACTCGTATGCTCGCCAAGGGGAAGTAACAAGGTTATAATAAAGGGGCTGCTATGTCATCCCCGGCTGCAATGCTATGGTATCACAATTAATGGACTGCACTCCGACCGCATGGTCTATAAGGCAACGAGGATTGGTGGGGAGGCGCGCCCGAGCGTGTTATCACCCTTCCTAGGATGGCACGTTGTTCGTCACTCAGCGCCCGCGCATTCTGGAGATGTCAGTGATCTCCATATGGGCGCAAAGGCACGCCTCAAGGTGTTGGCTACCTGAATGGAAAGCAAGCCAGTGAGTTCCGTGTTAAGTCCCTCTCTATCCCCTTCTTTAGCCTCGATGCAACCCTAGGAGTGCAGTCACTAAAGCGTACTGGAATGCAACTTCGAGGGCGAACTAACCCCCCAGTCACGAACGGTGTCACGAGACGGGAGGGGCAGAAGGAGGGCTCGTTGAGGGGCATCAAAAGTACAAGGGCAAAACAAAATGGGATCACCGGGAACTTCTCGCGAAGAGATTCAATCCCACCATGTGGCGCCCCGAGGCCCGAGACGACCAAAGATAGCATCCGGGCCAGTGCCGGGCAGGATACCGCCCTGTGGCGCGGTATTCCGTTTCTAGGGTTCTCTTGTGTCCAACGACCAATGCATCTGCTAGTGGGAGAGCCCGGAGCCAGTGGGTTGGTTGGTACTTTCTTTTGTACCACGTACCACGTGACTCTCTTCGAGTGACTGGCAATCTCGGAATTACTGTAGGGGCACCTCGGAATTAGGATGTGTGGGAAAGCCTGACAGGAAAGCCGGCATGTATTGTATTGTGTCTCACCCCAATACTATATCGTACCCATCCCTTGCATATCTCACTCATTTCTTACCTGTTTCACACGGGATTTGGCATGTGCTGTCCAATGCATCTCCTCGTGAAAATCTGAGCGTTCTTGAGGCATGAAATGAGGCTTTAGGTGGGGACGAAAGATGGTTGTCGCAACTTGTCTGTCACGCTTACCGCATCATGGCCAGTCGGAGTTTGAGTCTCGGTTGCCAGTGATCGGCATTCCACCCACTCAACCTACTCTACAGTAATCGGCCTTTGTAAATCCCTAGAGCTGAGTCTGAGCGACGAGCACGACATCCTGCGCAGACAGACAAGACGATAACGACATGGATGATACGCAAGGTGCCTGCTGAGCGGAGTCAAAGTGACATTTGCGTGACTGCCAGTGACCGACCGACCGGTGGTCTGGGTCCGTCCAAACGAAGGGTCCGAACGATGGGTAAGTATAAGAAGAGAAAAGGCCATCAGAGTTGAAAAGGCGAACTCCGTGGTTTCCGCTAACCTTACCGAGTCCGAGTCAGGAATCGGCGAATCGAATATGCTTCATCCTGACTCCTGAGTCAGGATGAAGCATATTCGTCGTTGGGCCATTGTCACAATTGAACGGGGTTCAGCAGTCCTGCCTCAGGCCTCAGGGGTCGCATCGTATTCAGTCTAATTGTCCATGAGGTAGTGTGCGATGAGGTAGTGTGTGTCGTTCTAGTGGCCCGACATCGACGCTCTCGACACTGACTCCGACTAACTTGAATCAACTACCGTGTGTAAGTGTTATGTCCGCCGCCCCACGATTCTCCTCTCTACCCATGTGCGATGCTCCCCGAGGGAAGCTAGGCAAGACCTCCGAGAGCATCCTGTCATTCCAGGGTTCAACAGCTACGATTCCGCCGGGACCATCCTGCAAATGTACCCTTGCCGAATCGGAATCCTTCTCGCGCCTCAATTCCTCTGCATCCACATCTGTCTTGATAATCCATCAGGTGGCATGTCATGGCAAGCCACGACGTCCTTTGATCTTTTCGAGTGTATCCAAAGCTTCCTCACGATCCATTTTGGTATCTCACTCACTGGATAAATGATTGTGTTTCTCGGGAAGATAATGACTGAGGTTTTCTCCATCCTCGCCCTTTCGACGAAAGGGACAAAGCAGAGACGATCCGATACGACTCGTCCCATGTCGTTTTTCTCCCACCTTCCTGCAGAGCCACTTATGAAGAAGCTAGTGGGAAGGAAGGTGGTTGGGAATGTGCTACAAGGCAGGACAAATTGATGTAGGAAAAGACCCAGATGGCAACCTGGAAGTCAGAAAAAATGCCAATGGCAATATGAAAGACGTGGCTCACAGCGTCATCGAGTTTGGTTCTACTCTATACCCACACGGTGCTGATACTTTTTCCAGCGATGCAGAAGAATAAACAAACATGACGCTACCGTCGCTGCTCATAGAGGCCAAAATTTCTTATTGGCACGAGGGCCCCGTGAAAATGGCTCTCCACGGAATCCTTCGATAAGTCATAACGCTGCATGCAGCACCTGTCATGACGCCGAAACACGCTCGTTCTTTCAGAGAACGAAAATCAAGCGGTTCCCCGCTATGGCTATATAGCACACGTTATCAGCATCCCTAGTATCCGTTGCGTAGTCACTAATTACCTCCCTGTTTCACAGCGGGTTCTGACAAAGAGCATTCTTTGGTATGTTACTCTCCTGGCATTCCGTTCTTGGGAGTATTGTCACTCAGCTCCGCAATCACTGAGAACATTGACGATGTGTCCAAAGCCAGGTTAGACTCGATGGCGCACTTCAACTCATTCTAACTTTCAAAATCACGTCAAAGCGTGACATCCCTGAATCCCTGACGTCTTCACACATCTCCTTTCTCGACCGAAGCGGACAGAGGGACGACATTATCAATCATATCCGTTTCCTCGTTCGTTCACATAGAGTTGTGACCAAAATATAAGTAACCGGTTATCCGCACGTTCTCCGAGTCGGAATGGGCTGATGAGATTCCTCGTCCCTGTACTCAGAAAACTTCTCTTATACCGTCCTCCAGGTTTCGTTGGGTGTTCTGTCAACTCGACACTGCATTACTATTTCTCACATAGTATCTGGATGAGCTTCCGACGACTCAGGAGAAGGCACTAGAAGAGACGGTGGGTGTGCTTCCATTTCTCCTCAGTGATGCCTAGAGCGTCGACCAGCACATCTTACTACAGTAGAAATTCTCATAACGTATAAGCTCGCAATATGATGACGAATAAATCTCATGTATGGGTTTTTTGCCTGAACCAATTTTGTATTATACGTTATGAGAATTTCTACTGTATATCTCTTCGCTCGCTACGCCGTCGTCGAGGAACTCACGGACCTTTTACAGTTCCGTTCGACTCGGGAAAGACCGACCTGATAAAAGTTGGCGTCCAGAGGACACAGAAGACGTGGTGCTGTCAACGTGTTCGAGTGTAATCGCTGTTGTCGAGGTCGATGAGCCCCGGGTAGTCCGGTTTTCACATCAGGAGTTCTTGAATCACATCGGCTGACCACGTTACGAGTCAGAAATGTGCCGTGGTATCCCCCAAGCTTGTGCACAAAAGTTTCCCGCGAGCACTTCTCAGCGCGGGTTTCTAGCTGGGAGACAACAGCGATAAGAAAGGGCCGCCTATAATTTGATCCAGCCGAGCCACATTCAAGTTGTTCGGCATGGATTTCGGCACACGACTGTGACGTAGATCGAAGATGGCGGAGCTATCCATGACGTATCGCTGACGCCCATCGTCGCCTGAAGCGAACGTTGCAGCATGTAGTTTCCGCGGCTTTGCAGAGCAGCTTATCATCAGACATCCAAAAGATTCAAATGCCAGGTGCAGTTCTTATGTGGTTCCATTGCGTGTGGTGTTCAAGCTAAGCAGGGGTGCCGTAAACGACTCCGACAGCCTGGGAACAAACTGCCAGTGAACTCTGTTTCACGTCATGGAACATCGTACAGCGACATGTAGAGCCCATGCAATTGACTCTGAAGCTATTACTGGGGCATAGAACAGACATGAACGCGAAGGACACCCAAGATGACACCCTATTATGTCTAGCGTGGAGTGCTGCAAAACTGAAGGCCATACAGCTATTCTGGGGCACGGGCCGCACGGCGCCGCATGGGTTTTCCCGCTGGACTCGGACCCCATTGCGTTGAACATCCACGAATGGAGAATTCGACGTCGTACGTTTTCTACTGTACAACAGTGCGGATGTCACGGTTGGTGCTCTGAATGATTTACATTGGACAGCACTACACCGTGAGTAAGTGGGCATTAACACACTCTCGACGACCCAGATGCCTCCATCGCATGTTGTCATGCCCACTATCTGGGCGTACCTCCAACGGCGATGGAGGGGGCTATAGGTGAGGCTGCGGAGCTTGGGGACTGAGGGCGCGATGAGGGCAAGAGGTCTGAGTACCTCTCCCTGGCTGGAGTGCTGCGAGTGCGCTTAAACTTAAGTCCCTTCCCCTTGATCATAGACGAGGGGAATCTGAGCAAAGTCAGGCAATGGGCCTGAGGAGCGAGGATTCACAAGAAAGGAGCACAAGTGACGGTTCACAAGCCTGAGATTACAAGAGAACAGACTTAAGGTCTGTCCTAAGCGTACTGCATGATATAAGTACAAGTGACTCTGAGTCAGAGCGAGTCAGTGTAAGTCAGCATGAGTCATAGTGTCCCTAGGACACTAGTAAGCAGCCCGAGTCATAAGGAGTCATGGTACAGTAGGTGAGTCAGGAACGCGTGAGCCAGTAAGGTGTTGAGGCAGCGCATGCGCAGAGGCGTGCAAATGTAGCACTAGTGGCTGCACGTCGGTCCAGGCGGTCTGTCAGACCGGGTGGTAGGTAATGGTACAGTATCGAGACACGAGAACGGAGTCACAGGCCGTAGAGGCCCGGCAGTCCATAGAGCCAAGCAAATAGTGGTATCGCCCCTCCTTGTGGGCAACAAGGAAGGAGGATGCCACTGTGAGTCGCAGCGTAGAGTGATAGATGTAGTAGAAAGTTAAAATAGAGCGTACAAGTCCACTGAGCGTGACACATGTACTGTAGTGGATGACAACTGAAGGGACTCGAGGCACGGCTATTCTTGAAACACGGCGCTGACGTGCATTATGCGCGGAACCAATGGAACGAGACTTCATTTCAGAAAATGTTGGGGAGAGGCCATCTCAGGATCGGACGACTGCTGTTGGAACACTGCGCCCAGGAAGGGCACTGATTGCCAGGATACCCCCATGCTAGTATTCCCGCCCCTGTGAAGCCGCATGTTAGCCAGCCCCGCCTTTTAACCCCAATTCTCATCCAGTACCGACCAAGTTAGCTCTGTTTAGCTCACAGATATCTTATTTACCCAATGCACTCCTAAAGGTGTTACGTTTCAAAACCAAAGCGCAGATAGTGGCAGATATACCACATTGAGAGGTAACGTCGGAGCTGTGTCGCAACGCGATGGTATCCTACGATGGGGAAATCCCAAGATACGGCACCGCAATGTATGCGATAACGTGTGGGTAGATAAGAGTGTCAGTATCAACTTGAACGAGAGCGAGAAAACCCCCGCACCTGATAACGCCAGTCGCCTCACGCCCTCAAAACACCACTTCGTGCCTGATTGTTGGGACCCATGACGGCCGGTATTTTGGTCACGGAAATAGGTACAGGCGCAACGGATAAAAATCGCCTCGAATACCTTTCGTAAATTGAGAGAGAATCCGATAGTCATCCTGAGATCGGCTCTCGCATTACTGTTCCGTACTTCACCCGCGGTTGTCCTCAACTCATGTGTATTCAAATACAATATGTATGACCTCGTGCTAATCGTCGATCTTCTTCACAACGGCAGAACTCCTGTATGGAAAATGCCAGTACAGACAACTGGCCCTGATAAACAGCCCGTTTGATGCGCACAATTTTGGTGGAGAACAGGTGAAGTGAACTTGAAAGGGGGCCTGCTAATGATGTCCTGCAAGAGTAACATCGTGAGCGGGGCAGTGACCCCCAGGTGAGCCACTTATAGCGAAGGGGGCCAGGATACGGATAAGGACAGATACTACTAAATTATTCCTTGTCATATCCAGCGCACCACGGAATAGACACACGGTACGTGGAGACATCTCCAGGACTTCTAGCTCGCCACCGAATGCGGACCTCATGGTTGTCATCAAATATCTGTTACGTCGAATCCCCGATTTCATTCGGAGGTTTCGATAGAGACGTCTCGTACATCCCCCCTGAATTGTAACACACCGCTAGAAACATGCACGTACCCAGGTTATGTGTAATAGACGATCGCATCGACGCTAGAGGGTTAGGTGTAAGAAAACGTACCGTGGGCCGGGATCGCACGCTACTTCAAGGTTATATAACGCGAAACAGTTGTTTATTGTAGTTCTCGTCATTGAGAGGGTAGTCATGGCGCAATGGAAGGTGCTCGCGAGGACGGGGAGAACGAACGCTAAGGTGAGGTTGCCAAGGGCAGAGTGGCGTGTTTGATCATTGGAACAGACCACGTGATGAGATGGTTCGAGCGTTTTTTCGAACAGGCTCTGGGCCTAACCAACCTATCCCGCTTCGACGCATGACGTGATCACACCCATCTCATCTGGTACTGTAAATCATTTCGAGCGAGTGGTGTGTGCTAATGATGCAACCGTGACTACGACGATTGAGACTCAAGCGATTGGTGCGCCGGTCACCGGTCACTGCCTGTCCTCCCCCTCGATAGCGTTATATTTTCTCCGCACAGTATGTCGATCTGGGCAGATGGGCCGGGTGTCAGGTGCGCTGGCAACTGGGGTGACGGGATGAGAACAGGTCACACGAGCGAAGAGACGAGGGCGAACTGCCAGAAGGCACCTTGGTATCGGCAATACAGATATTTGGGAAAAGATTTCAGGGGAGAGTGGGGTAGGGACCATAGATAGTATACATAGATGACCCCACAGAGAATACTAGTAGGACTCAGAAGATGAGAGGTCCTTCGGGATTTTTCCGCGCTCGCGCTCACGAAGCGACCCGCGCTGCAGGCAAAGATATCGAAATATAAATATTACCATCGTCAAATGTACACTCTAAACAACAGGTTGCCGAAGCTTCTCCCGTAAAAAGAATATCCTAGATAACTTGAGATCATAACCTAGTGAACCTACTTCAACTACTGTATAAATGAAACGTCTTGAGGGGAAACCTTCCAGTGATTGTAATGAAGAGCACACCTTAATGTCGATACCGTAATGTTGCTGCTTCCTTTGTTCAGCTCCGTTGTCGACGAAAGCCTATCAAGCCTGAATGTGTCGTTCGTTGTGACCACATGTATACCCAGTGGCTTGACTTGGGGAAGATGATGCTCGGAAGGACGAATTGGGCCCTGGTATACGCTATTGCCTGAGCCTCCTGGGAGTGGGTGGTCACGGAAGTAGATCCGATTGTTGAGAGTCACTAAGAGCGTGTTTGAATATCTACAGCTTCAATGAGTAGGAGTAATAAATGTCATAAAACATGGGAATTACAGCTTCCCAATAACTCCGGCTCTGTTAGTCGTTTACATATTCAACACGACTGAGTTTCAATAATGGGAACCAGAGACATACGGGCATGCAAAGTAAAATTCATTCTGTGAAGACGGTTCATAGGTCAGAACAGCAACCAATGTCATTCGAGGCACCACTTACTGGGAAAATAGCAAAGAGCGCAAAGGTAACGATGGCCACGGTGGCTCAGCAGGGAGTGAGATAAGAGGTTGCTATGAGCCGCGAGAAGAACACGCACCAGTTAACATGTTTGTTTCGACAGTGAGTCGCACTATTCGTGGTAAAACGTAACTTGAGTATCGATTTTCGTTGCCGCGCCGTTGCCTTAGCTATAAGATAAGGGGAGTCCACATTCTGAGGGAACGGAAATTCGTAATTACGTACCAGATAGACCATCGCCACTGCGATCAGAACGTCCGCCAATACGCCCCCACTGAACCATAGCTAAAGCGGCGAACGGTAAGCTGGGGAGAGAATCCAACAAAGCAGAGAACACATACGTAAAGGGCTGGCTTGGGGATCTCGCTTTTTCCCTGACACGTGCGTTAGACGCCAAGCTGCAAGAAGGTTTGTGTATTGCTCACATTAAGACCGGACCACAAGGCCCCGATAGCTTGGGCAACAGATGGCTTTTGTACGGACACGATGAGAATTTGCAGAAAGTGGGTGATATCAGACTTACGACAGCGATGACCACGCAGAACCACAATAGACGTTTGTTCAACGTCCAGATACGATAGCAGAAGAATGCTTGGACGATGAGTGAAATAATCGCATCCATGACCGCGATATCGATGAGGGAAAACCTAACGTTCTGGAAGCCCATGAGGTTGCCGAACCCGGCCATGAACCAATAGTAGATGTCGGCTCCGGTCAGAGCCGTTTGAGCGGTCTCAAGGAGAAACACGAAATACACTGTTGAGAGTTTTCATGAGTTTGTCGAGATGGAAGTTAAGTCCCCGATGCTTGCCTAGGAACTTTATGAGACGTCTATCATCTGGGAAGTTGTAGCTGTACACATCTATCCTTGGATCAGAGGGGGACAACCGAACTCAGCAAATGTAGGTCTCACAGGTCTGGACGCAAAGAACTCCATACAATGCCCAGTTGAACAAAGGACCAAAGAGCTGTTCGAATTATCATTAATCAAGTAACTACGATAGTAATGGGCAGAGGAACGTACGATGGGGGCAGTGCTGGGAGAGGAATCAGTGAGAATGAGCGCGTTAGGTGCTACCTTACTTACAATCTAGCAACACCCGGGAAAACAGGGGATGATCCAGCCTCAGCCATGTTCTATCCACGCCTGGGGTGAAATCTGACAGAGCAGACAGGTGAGGGTGCCACTTGGCAAAGTTGTGGTCCTTGTGGATGGTAGAGTGTCAATATTTATATCCCCTAGGTTGTTCGAACCGTGACTCAAAATGAACACCATCACCGAGTGCTGAACTTCCAGACAGACACCTCTGCGGGTATCACAAGGACGAATCCAACCACCCAAACCGGGAAACATTTGATGTAGTGTGAGGCTGTCCAGGATGACCATATGGTTGGCCTTGACTAATAGATGGCCGTTTCCTTTTCCGAACATGACCTACCTGCTATGGGAAGGTGGAGTACTGTATAATGATTATGAATTAACCTACGCAGTCAAAGCTACTTTGATGGGCGGCATTATGGAGCAGGGAATGCAGTCTGTTTAGGCTAGGCATGGTTACAACATGACAGCTATGCGGGTGTCGCTAGAGGATGTGAAGGTTGATACCACAAAGTGGCAGACTTCAAGAACACATATCAGCGGTCCATGTATTCCACAGCTTCAACATTTTGGTATCAAAGCTACGGGTTGTGATTGCTGCACTGCCGCCTTGGTCGATCATACAGTATGGGCTGGGGCGGCCCGGGGGATTCAAGTTCAAGTTGGTGGCGGAGCGCAAGGAGCGTGAGAACTAGGCGCTGAGCGCTAATCGCCCTTCCTACTGACTTCATCCTTCATTTCAATGATACCCCATATGAGCACAAGGGCACGACCCCCCGACACGCGTTAACTCCTCCAACCCTTCTGAGGTGCTCTTCATGATGCCCGGCATGCTCTTCTTTGACGGTTGACGGTGCTCTCCTCGCCCTCGGAAACGCGCGCAAACCTACCTACTCTCTCTCCAATCCCCAGCTGGGCTGTTTTGTTAACTTTTTGACG
>QLOZ01014102.1:0-12344 GCA_003314065.1 Lactarius sp. MG50
CTTTCGAAAATTGCTTCGGTTTCCTGCACAAGTACCTTATGCGCGTCGATCGTGCCCATGTGCATGTGCTCCTGCCATCATCCGCAAGTTATTGAGAGTGGATCTGAAGAGAGAACGGCGCAACGCACCTCGATCGTTCTCCACCCCGCGATGTAGATGCCTCTCGTGTCGTCCTCCACTGGCATTCCCCAACAGAGCGCGATAAAGCCCTGCATCTGGAGCGACTCGACGCGGTACGTCAAGCGGCGCACCATTTCCTGCGTCTCCGCCGCGCGGGCATCGTCCGTCTGGTATATGTCGACTTCCGTGACGGGCGCTTCGAGGCACCGCAGCGGGTTCCCAGAGAAGCGCACGTGGAAGTCGGCCACGGGTGCGGTGGCGAGTGCCTGGCGCTTCTGGATGAACGCGGGGTACGACGGGTCCGCCTTGACGGCGGCAGCGTGCGAATATGACTTCCATACTGCCAGGTGGTTCGTTTTTTTATTACGCGGAGAAATGCGCACGATGGGTGGGGGAGGCGATTTCGTCAGATCGTTTTTCGCGCAGGAATGTGGTAGCCCAAGCCGCCGAGTAGGGCAGCAGGTATGTTTATGGCGGCGGGACTTACAAAGAAACCAATAAAAGTCGTTGGCCTGTCCTGCAGACGTGCCCCAGTACTGTGCCATCAACCCTTTTTCCCTGCAGTTGCTACGTTAGCCCCCGCGCACGGAGCCGGAACGAAACGCCGTATGCAGAAGGGAAGACTTACTTCCAGCCCTGCGCAATGTTCTGGACCGCGCGGAAGAGGGATGGATCTGCCATGCATTGATTGCTGGCAAAAAACTGGACGACTTCGACGACGAGGGGGTCTGGTGGCATGGGTGCATGTACAGGGGGGAAGGCGGGAGACGGGAATGAAAGAAAGAGTGAGCAAAGAGCTGCCCTGCTGTCAGCTATACTGGGGGCGGAAGCAAACGGAAATTGCAAAAAAATCGAGACAGCGACAAGGCAATAAGCCGGAAGCAACGAATCGAGCCATTATTTAAGTTGATGTTATTGTGTTTTTCGGTTGTGAAATAGCTCCGATCATCCTTTGACATCATGCTACTGGAAGTATGAAGGAATCGACAGGCACACGTATGCGTTAGTGTTGATGATATCCACTAGTCTCGACGTTCAAGTTGACACTTACAGTACCCGGCCCGTTGGGACTCGACGGGGGGCGGAGAAGTGAATATCTGGGTCACATGGTAATGGAAGAGTTATTATATTGCTGATGTTACCCTACAAGCAAGTAACCAGGCAACATTGAACTCGGTGTCTGTATCTGTATTATCAAATTAGAACAAGGACAGTAGGTTAGACAAAAGTTTTGGAACATCACATGATCACATTTGGCTGAGGTTGGGCCATGTGATGTTGCAAAACTTTTCTCAGTACAGGTCAAGCGTGCTGTTCAAAATGGACATGATGCATATGTAAATCTTTGAGGTACGTTATGAACTCCTCGATTTCCTGTATAACTTTCTGGTGACACTCTTCCGTGCCGAACTTCAGATGCAACTATGCCAGCCAGCTTGTCAAATGGATTCCATAAGGGGCGCGCAATTGAAACACATACCTCGATGCTCTCCCACGCCGACAAGATTACAACCACCTGGGCATCTTCCAGAGGGTTTGCGCACACCCCATCGAGATGCCCCTTTGCTGATACCGCATTAAAGTTAGAGACAAGTGACCCCGCGAGGCGATTCCACATGTCCACGTATTGGATGTCTCTCAGGTCCGCGAGAATAAACAGTGTTACAGGCGCCTCGATGCAGGAGAGGGGGGGATGTTCGGGGAAGTGTATATGGTAGACGCGTTTTCTGGAATCGACGAGCTCGTCCAGCCTACTGACCAATTCAGCGTGGGACGCCGTCCCCTCTCTCATCTTGCTTTGCGCCAACGAGTCCCAAACTATCCGGTCGGTGGCGGTGCTGATCATGAATATATGGCACGACTTGGCACAGGCAGGCCTACTTACGCAATAACCAGAAGAAGACTGACGGCACCTCGACACTACGGCCCCAATACATAGTATTTACCCTGCCATGCCGTTAGACATCGGAGCCCAGTCTTTCCTAGCCAAAGTTGGACGCACGTTGTGGTAGCCGCGGCCATGTCACGAACTTCCTTGAAAAGCCCTGGATCACCAAGGCACTTCGCGTTCGCACGAAAGGTCACGACTTCAATAACAGGGAGAGTGGATTCCATGGCCACTCAAGTCGGCTAAGTATCGGGGACTGAGCTCTTGTCGATATCTGATAGAAACCGGAACCATACGTTATATATAGCTCACGTACAACGGAAACCCGTTTGAAAATTTGTAAAGCTGATTTCTGCACAATTCTTGCTACCTTCAGCAGCAGGATTTAGCGGGGTTTGCGATTGCTTCCAGGGTGGGGTGTCGATAATATGGGGCGAAGAAAAACCTTGGGAGAGAGCAACCACTAGTGCAACATGACTAATACCTGAGGTAGCACCTCAGCTCGAGCTCATCGACCCCCGGGCCGAGGGAGATTGCAGTGAAAATGCACAAGCAGCATGGCTCCAAAGTTCAAACCGCTTGTTACAATGCCAATGTGCACCAATAGTGTCTGATGCATAAGCAAGTCAGAACTGGTCAAATCTCAGCGTCAGCCCCTTTGGGCAAGCACTGTCATACGACATGTCGAAACACAGGCAACATTGCTGTTCGTGCATGGTCATGACAACACCTGGAAAAAAAATTTTGAATGAATTTATGTTCGAGTGAAAAATATTGGTGTACTGTACGAACGTCCCCTGTCTTCAAAGGGCGGCTCTAGGGCCCGTTCGAAAACGGTAGCAGCGCCCAGGAGGCTGTTACCATAATCGTACATTTTCGCGGGGCCTGCCAGCGCTAGCACTGTAGCGGAACGGGCCCTTATGTCCAGTCCTGTCGTGTACGTTACTGTTGAACGAAGAGCGCTATGATCGATTCGGTACCACCCGTCACATAGATCCGGTCTCGGCTCGGACCTTGTCGAGCCCTGAGAGCGGGCCGGATTGGCGCGTCCTTCCCCGGGCCAAGTTCGTTCGCCCTCGGCTTGCTGCACTCTGTTCTCCATACTTCTTCAATGAGGCTCCCCCGCCAAGCGCGATGCATTCTAAACAGGGGGAGACAGACTGCATTTTTCCATGTATCGCCAGCATGGTCGGCGGCTCGTAAAGTCCTTCAACGATTTAAGCTTGCCGACATTGGAGAGGGCATAACTGAGTGCGAAGTCATCAAATGGTATGTCTTTCTCCGATTTGGAGAGTGGGACCTTTTCCCCACACCCATGTTACCCACAGGAATGTGTCTCCTCGATCTTCCATTGGCGCGTTTGAGCCACTCTGTGAAGTACAGAGTGACAAGGCCAGCGTCGAGATCACGAGTCCGTATGAAGGCACCATCAAGGAAATTCTTGTACAAGAAGGGCAGGTAGCCAAAGTTGGCGAGGGTCTATGCGTCATCGAGGTCGACGAAGAGGCATCCGATCCGTCTGATACCCTAACATCGGAGTCTCCGGATGCGAGCGCAGCTGCGGGTCCAGTGCCGCACCAGAAGGAGCGCTGCACACCCGGGAGCGAGCCCATTGCTTCCGAACGGCAGCCCGCATCAGACAAGCCCCCAATGGCTCTTCATCCGCATCCACTGGACCCGAATAACCCGCCCGCCTCGGAGTCAACTGTGTCGGGGTCAGGGTCGATGATAGGTATGAAAGCCAAGACCACGGACGTGCTTGCCCTGCCCGCGGTACGCCACTTTGCGCGGCACAGTGGGGTGGATATCGCATCACTTGCCCCAGGAAGCGGGAAGAACGGGCGCGTCGAGCGAGAGGATGTAAAACGGTTTCTCGCGGCTGGGAAGTCCGTGGGCGAGCAACAACCATTCGCCACGAGTTCTCTCCCAGCGGAGGATGACGTCGTTGTCGAGCTGGGACGGACGCGGTACGGGATGTGGAAGGCAATGGAAAAGGCATGTACATGGGTATATCGTGTGGTTTCTTACCATTTATGCCGTACGCCCTTGTGCAGAGTTTGGAAATCCCGCACTTTGGGTGAGTGATTGTCCCCCCTCTCCGGCCGCATTGCTGACGTGTACATAGCTATTCAACCTCACTTGATCTGACCGCATTGCATAATATACTTCCAATCCTCAATGCAAACATACCTCAACACTACCTTCCACCACAGGAATTGTCAGCCACACCCCCTGTCTCTCCTTCATCGTTCTTCCCTACATCCCCGGCTCCTACTCCGCCAGAATCAGGCACCTATGCTAAATTAACCTATCTCCCTATCCTTCTCAAGACTCTTTCCAAGGCAATGCATTCCTGGCCGCTCTTCCGCTCGTCTATCACGCCTAAGAACGCTTCGAACGACAACAGGCCAACGTTGACCGTGCGCCCACACTCAGATATTTGTATAGCACTGTCGACGCCGACGGGGCTATATACGCCAACAATACGCGCTGTGGACATGCAGTCAGTGTACAGCCTCGCCTCGGCACTTAAGCGTCTCGCGTACCTAGGCCGGCAAGTACCTAGCGCACTTACGCCTTCGGAGCTCCCACGGCGCGGCGGGACCCTTACCGTGAGTAACGTTGGCGCGATTGGGGCTGGCGAGAGCGCGATGCCTGTGCTGGTGCCCGGCGGCGGCGTTGCGATCGTCGCTCTGGGCCGTGCTCGGTGGGTATGGGATGTGGACCGGGGCGATGGTAAGGGAGAGCGGAGGCTCAAGCTGGGGATCAGCTGGTCGGCGGACCACCGCGTGGTGGAGGGCGCGGAGCTGGCGGCGTTCGTGGAAACGTGGCGCGGTTACATTGAACAGCCAGAGCGAATGATTGGGGAGGGAGTGTGAGAACAATATCTCTGGACAAGAAAACAATGCATCCATTTCATGTACTGTACAGCACATTACAGTCGCATCAACAAGAGTTCTGCTGCCGCTATCATCACGCGTTACCACACGGCCAAACCCGGAAGTGCCATCCTTGTCGAAGGACGTGTTTACGGTGCTCATAAAGTTTTTTTTGACAACCCTCGGATACAGCGTTTCGAGTTGAGTACCCTCGATGAGCGGCAGTTTCCGCAACTCCTGCTCGTAGACGAGGTCAAGGATATGCCGGCATGCTGGAGCGTTCTTCTCCACCCGGGGCCCGTGAATACAAGGGAACCGCTTTGGGTGGCCCACTACAGTTTCAGATTCTGTCAATGGGCACGCTGATCGAGTGCGCGCCAGTCAGTGTACAGTACATACCACCCCATTATGCGACTTACAGATCCACCAGCTGGTGCTTCTTGCGACGACCTGAAACGCCGTCGGATGAAAAAAAAAATACATACCGTATATGTATATTTCGTTGATTTCGTTGAGAAGCCTAGGTTACGAGGACCGGACGCTGCGTAGCCTCGCTGCGAGCCGCCGCCGCCGCCTTGTACCACTGAGCACCCCTGCCCAGCAGGCCATGACCCGATTGGATACCGGCCCTACGATTCCACGCGGTCGTGCGCCACCGGCGGAGGTGCTTCCGACTAAGTTATTGTAGTTCTGCGCCCGAATTGAAGCGAGAAACCATGTACCATGATGTACGTGATATTCTCCGTGGGGGTGACATATCGTACTGCTGGTAAGTGCCTGAACGCGACCGAACTCCTGCCTGTCCGGGGACGCCGCAATAACCTCAACTCGTGCGCCCCACGCGGTCGTCATTCTCCGCAGCGGGGGTGGGGAATCGCGACTTAGAGTGAAGTGGTCCCGTGATTTGCGCTTCGCACGAATCGCACATCAGGAGGCCACAGCCATATCCATGGGGCTACTATATCCTATTGTCTGGTTTGGATAGTGCGGGCGAACACAGAGATGGCCGTATTTTGTTTATAGGGGAACGGGAACAAACGTCGATGCGAATGGCAGGCTCGGAAGGGTGTCTACTACCTAGTCCTGGTTGTAATGGGGGCAAATCGACCTCAGCAAAAGGGTTTGCAGGGTTGAAAGTTCAGTACAGCTGAAGTTCTCATAATGCATGATGTCGTGATGCATAAATCTATTCTCTAATGCCAGTGCATAGCTCTGGCATTGGAACCGCAATGGGATGGAAGGGAATGGGGTGCATATATGCATAATGCGTAGGTCCGAGGAACCCAATGTGCAATAGGGACAGAGTAGAGGCGGACCGTCCCTTTGTGTGCCAGCCGTGCGCCCTTCTACAGTGTTTGGAATTTTGATTGTCCCTCCCCAGCCGCGTATATAGTTAAAAAGATCTGCGCCCGACGTGGAGATCATGACGCATTCTCCTCGCGTGTTTTATGATGACACATCGTTCGGGTGCCGTGGTGCCATGGACGTGGCTGAACTCCCGCGTGTCTGGGTCCAACCACAACTTGCATCCTATGCGGTGGTCCTTCTCCGCAGCAGGGGTAGGGAACCGCTACTTAGGTCTTGAATTAAGTGGTGCCGTGATTCGCGCTTCGCACATCAGGGGGCCACAGTAGTCATAGTATCCTGCGCTTCTCAGGCTGTCTGGTTGGAATCTCTGGATAGTGGGGGCAGGGCAGCCTGAGAGAGATGTCCCATAGGACGTACTCAGGCTGTCATGACACCGCATAATTGAGACTCAGCTGATTGCATCGACCACAACATCTGTCAACACAAGCCATGGGGACAGCTCCAGTTTATGTCCATTACAGTATTTACAGAAAGACTGGACAAGTGTAATCCATTAAAGTGTGTAGAGTCATAACTGGGAGGGGTCAGCAAAAGATGGAAAGGTTGCATAATATATGGGTTGGTCCTGCAGAGATGAGAGGGAATGAATCTCCCTCTCATTTTTGCAGGACCAACCCATATATTATGCCACCATTGCCATGACTAATAGCATGGCCCACAGCCTGAGGCAGGCCCACAAGTGTGTCCAAGTCCTGCAGGTCTTGCAAGCATCCTCAATGTTAGAACTTAGCACTGATGTGTCGGTGTGCCCCTGCCCAGTACTAGTATAGACCCTCGAACCGTGAGCTTTTGCTTGTCAAAAGTTAGAAGTCCGACACGGCAGGAAGATGGCCGGCATGCCATTGCGCATTTGCTACCTGGAATACCCCATAATTTACATGCGGGATTAGTTGAAGTGCACCTGAGCATGTTTATATTTAATACCGAAGTCGATCTGTAGAGCGGACACTGAGATATTTCAAGAATACGAACTACTGGTGGACGATAGTATCTCGGCAGAAGGACAATCGGCGACTACCGTGACTCACAGGCCAGGCCAGGTCATGCAAAGGTCGCAAGCACGTGCACGTGAGCTGTTAGCATACCCTTGGGACTACAGTGGAAGCCGTCAATTAAAAGACCTTTGGGCGGTCCTGCCAACATCTTGTGAACGTACAGTATGTATGATACACCGTAAGAGGTTCTGATCTACTGGACACTTGGGGCGAGAAAAGTGTACCATGGACAAAGATAGATAACCTATATAAGATTATGCGTCTGTCTGTGAATGTAAACCCTCACGAGGAACAGCAGGCAGGCTTAAATGCCTTCTTCCCTCTAATGACGGCCTCGCCAAGATCTACTGTGCTTCTATTTCCTACCCCAGAGGGCGCCTCGGCCCGCGCCTCCTCCCATTCCCAGCGCATCACGACGCGCTGTGCGATGTAAGCAAATACGTCCGACACGCCCGCGCCTGTCTTGGCCGAAGTAAAGAATAGCTTTGGCCCGCGTGGCGGACGAGGTGGCATCGTCCGTGCTAGTGCTTGTGCCGTGGCGTATCGCGCCTGGGTGATCGTGGGCGCGGTGGATATCGATATCGTTGATGACGAGAGCGAGCGACTCGGATGGGATCTGCGGGCGCGTAACAATGGAGAGGACAAAGGCGAGCCTGAGCGCGAGAGCGGGGAGGAGATGGCGGACTCGTATGGCTCGTGGCCGTCGGAGAAGGAGGACGCGGGCGTGTGGAAAGAGGTGAAGCCCGTGTGCGTCGAGCTCACCGTGCCGTGGGGTGCGAGGCTGAATTGGGAATTGCGGGAGTGCGACTTTGATGAGCGTTTGTGGTGACGCGCGCCGAGGTCGATCGAGGCCGTGCGAGGAGGGATTATGATGGTGGGTACTGAGCTATCCGTGTCGGCCTCGGGACCGCCGTCGGCGTCGGGGGCGGCACGAGGGCCAGCCGCTGCGGCCCCGCTGGTCTCATCCACGAGAACGATATCCTCCGGTTCTGTTGTATCCGAGTTCAAACTCCCGTTCCGGCGCACGCAAATTTCGTCGTCGGATACACTGGCTACGCGGGCAGGTATCCAGTCACCCTCGTCCACCGGCGTCCACGGACTGCTGGATCGCGATTCCGTGGGCGGGACGAGATCGTCAATGAAGCGCAAGGCAGCCCCTTCTGAGACTGTAGTGCCATCCGAACTGGAAATGAGATCGGTCTTATTCCCAACTACCACAAGGCAGTATTCCTCCATGTCCTCATCGGCGAGCGGTGCGCAGGCACGAAACTCGGACCACCATCGGGTGAGGGCGTGCAGCGTCGCGGGCTGATTGACGTCGAACATGAGAAGAGCGGCATCCGCGCCACGGAAGAATGCAGTTGAGAGTGATGAGAAGCGCTCTTGTCCAGCGGTATCCTGTGGTCGTGTGAGTGTGATGTAAAGAAAGAGACGACGAGGGACAGACCCAGATTTGGAGAGTCACGGACTCTTCTGCGTTTGAGTGATGAGGTAGTGTTTTAGCTATGAAATCGGCACCAATGGTCGCACGGTAACCTGTCGAGAAGCGGCTAGAGACATACTTTGTTGTTGTGGCGATTAGCGAACTCGAGAAAAGGGGGTCTGATTGTGCGCACCTGGCTGCGGAGGCTCGTCTTCCCCACTCCCGAGTTTCCAACGACGACGAGCTTAACAGTGCGCATGTGGTGTTTTGTCGATGATCGGTACTGAGATTATTTTCGGGGGCAAGTCATGAATGTTGCTGTTGATAAAAGGTCAAGCCTGAGAGTTTGCCAGGCGGCTGAGCCTGAGCGCTGAGCGCTCAGCTGTCATCACCGTCTCAGGTCTCAGGTCGAGCACGCAGGTTGGCGGTTCCCCCGATCTACCACAATTTATGATGGGTAGCAACAACGCAGCAGGGCAAAACAACGCGTCCGAGTCCCCAAACTTACTTCCACCCTCAGAGAACAAAATATTCAGGAGATGGCGCAGAGAGTTCTCCTTGCTCACCGGTTATGGTATCGATCCTGCGGAACGCGTCTTCACCATCAGCCGCCGTAACTGCGAGCGATGGAAAAAGGATCTGTTGAACTACAGCGCGTATATCCTGTCTACCATTCGCTTTCCCATTCGCTCACGCGTGGCACAGGTCCATCGGTCCAGTTCATGTTGAAGCACCTCAAGCTCGCAGGTGCAGACGCCACATCGGCCCACTTCCCCTGCTTGCCTTGCGACCTCACCCGTTCTGGCGGTTTTTCTCCAGACGCAGGCGCGGTCGTACTTTGCCAGGGAAATTTCCTCAATAAGAAGCATATGGAGCATACAGTCGTACATGAGCTTCTGCATATGTACGATCACGCGGTGTTCAACGTCGATTGGAGTGACCTTCGGCACCATGCTTGCAGCGAGGTGCGGCCGTGTATCGTCCTACTATTGAACACTCACAAATGTAGTACACCTGTGCAAGATTCGTGCGAACAATTTGAGTGGTGATTGCTCTTGGGGACGCGAAATCCAGCGGGGGAACTTATCCTTCTCGAAGCAGCACCAGGTATGCGTGTGATGTTGCGGCGTGTGCGTGCCCATCTTGAACCTGCATTGTAGGCGTGCGTCCGCAGACGGGCTGTGATGTCTGTCATGGCTAATCCTCACTGTCCGGACAAGGAGTCGGCGGAGCGTGCCGTGAACGAGGTTTGGGAGAGCTGCGTCAATGATACGCGTCCATTCGATGAGGTGTGTCTAAAATTGCTTCGTTGCGTATTCTTCTGCATTCACACGAACCCACAGATATATTGATAGACGATATATCGCATAGTCTTGTCATCTCTAACCTCCACTCACATATACGTGAACGTCGCTTGGCCGATGCCTCTGCAAAAACAGTCTCCTATTCTACTAAGCCCTTCTCGTCGGGGGCGACCCAATAAGGGACATTTGATGTCCGACGTCGGTGACAAAACGATGCTTTCTGTTTGATGGGACGATTGGTGGGCTTTCGAGGCGGGAGGCGGAGTTGGCTCTACCTTGCCTGCGTCTCTTGCGGTATGGGCTGGTGTTCCTCTACACAATGCATTCCATCGCATGGGTTGTTCCCTCTGATTAGGATCACTGGGGAGCCGGTCGGCCTGAGGAACTTGAAAAAGGTCGGCGTTTCTGTCGATGTGACACCTTGATGGAAGGCCCGTGGATCTGAGCGGGGAGAGCGACGTGCCATGCATCGCTTTTGGCAGGACCATCCATCTTATTCGGAGAACGGGTCTGATGAAAGTTGTTTTTCCGCGTTTGGTCTCGTATTTGCTTCTTTCCCCCTCTACGAAAATCCTTGCCGCAAGCGTCGGCTTGACACATCGCTCAAGACAATTTATTGTAAGCTCGTGGGCGAGGGGATCCGCCAACATGATGCGGCCGACTTCCGTGCGTGGGACTACATCTGTGCCTGTCCTCAACCGTGACGAAGTCTGCCTGTCGCGGCTGGCCAGCTGTCGAGGGCATCGCAGTAGTCACGTAACTATCGTCTTCTCCTTTGCCGACCAAACTCCCGCATACTGTACTGTACAGTTTCCCGGAGATACCCGGCCCTAGGAAGATCACCCATTCCGGTGGTATTAGGGGCCCGGATCGGGTAATTCTGGAGCGTAAGCTGGCCTGCTAGGCTGGTAAGACCAAGATGGTGCGCACCTTCCACCATACTCTGACCATCCCAAGGGGCTTCTTGCTTCTCTCTCTAATTCGTACAGATTGCCTAGGACCTGTTCCCTAAGCGGCACAAATTTGAGCGCAATCGGCCCGTCTCCAACCATCATAGGCATAGCCCTACGGACGCTTAAACGAGATCTGTCGTCTCAAGTCAAATTGCCTAACAAAATATGATTAGTTAATTTCGGTTGTAATTATCATTATTATAAGGGGTTTAAACCGAATTATAAACCGTTCATAATGGGACTTATCTCAATTTTGAGTTGATTGAAACGGCATAACAGGCCATCTGATTATAAAGCCGTTCCCAGATTTACAGTAACGTGAGTGCCTCAATACATCGGCTGAACTTACGTCTGCTACGATAAACCGGCCGTGTCCGAGTCGGCCTTTTGCTCCCAACCAACCAACGAAACTCTCCAGCCTCCAGGTGCCAATTCGGAAACGAGTAATGCCGATTCCGCCGTCCATTTTATTTTGGTAACATTGAATCGTTTACAGAAGAGAAGTTCGTTGAATTATGAGCACCGTGACTCCGCCATGTGACGTGGTCAATGGTTGATGTCCGCGACAAGTTTGGATCCGAAGCCATTCCTCAGCTTCGAACACTCTGCGTCCGCTACGATGCGTCATCGGATTGGTGCGAATGACTCTAAGTAAGAACAGAACTCCCAGCCCCACACCGGCAGCTAGGCATACTAGTACCCGGCACTCTATGTCAAGATATATTCCAGTGCGATATACAGTAATACAGCACACGTCAGGCACAAGTGTCCATCGATCAGGTTTTCTTGTTTCTGGTTCCATTACTGCCGTCTATTTGACATCTGGATGTTGCTTTTAATTGCGCTGCAGGCAAACATGACCTAGCTGTCTTTTTCTCCTGCTCTTGCCCCCCATGAGTACATCACAGTCCAACGAGCCCAAGCCTCCCGCGGAATCTTCCCCTACCGTGCTCCCACCAAGCACTCCGCTGGCCGGAGCACGAACTGTGCTTTCTCTGCTGGCGCAGTCATCCTCTCCTCGAAACAGCTCAGTGGATGCACCCACGCAAACCTCTACGCTGGACGCTGCCCAAACCGCGCTTTCCATTCTCAGCCAGCCCTCCGCCCAACAGGAGAACCCATCAGATGCACCCGCGTCAATCACTCCGCTGGGTGTAGCACAAACCGCGCACTCCCGACTGGCGTCGCCTCCTGCCCCTCGAGAAGATCCAGGTGATGCGTCCACGTCACCTGCCTCGGCGGGTGCAGTGAAGGCCATGCTTTCTCTTCTTGGGCAACCCTCGACCCCTCGCGTTACCCAAGCACCTCAACCTCAACCTGCCCCCGATCTACCTCAAGAATACTCCATGAATGTACCCCGGCCTTTACCCTCAGAATCACCACAACGTGGGCCAGAACTAACTTTTCCAGCTTT
>QLOZ01014114.1:0-13080 GCA_003314065.1 Lactarius sp. MG50
TATCTGGTGGCCAAGTTTTTTTTTTCATAAGTTGATGAAGTCTGGCCCTACATCACGGCACGAAGCTCTCCGCGAAGAGCTGATAGCTCGCAGGGCGGCCCACGAGGCCGAAGTCAAGCGCTTGGATGGAGAAATACGCGAGAAGAAAGACTCGTGCAAGCAACACAAACAGCGTATCCAAGAGCTCGATCAGCAACTCGATGCCCTAGATGATGACAGCGCCACTATTCGGAACTACTTTGATAGGTTTGAGTGGTCTGATAGATTGATGGAACAGCTAAGGCGAGTATTCGGGATCGACAACTTTCGGTTGGCACAAGAAGGGTGTGTGGTTTTTTTGTCGTCCCACCGCCCCAAGCCAGACTGTGGAACGCCATTTATGTGGGAACAGAGTCTGTAATGCGAACATGGACGGACGAAACATAATTTGCATCATGCCCACCGGTTCGTGGGCCTTCTCTTTCCATGTCATTTCGATTACTATATCAGCGTTTTAGGGGGTGGGAAATCGCTCACATACCAGCTACCCGCAACCCTAATGCCCGGGTGTACGCTGGTAATCTCTCCTCTTATATCACTCATGAAGGATCAGATTCTTTTTTTGAAAGAGAAAAACAGTCAGTGAACAATGTCCCATGGCCACCGGAAAGCCACTGATGGCGCTGGCAGTCGAGGCACTGATGTTCACCGCATCGATGTCCTCTGCAATGATGGCGGACGCTTATGACCGCCTGATCGCCACCGCCACTGGGAACGATCCGATGCGGAAAGAAGTCAAGCTCTGTTATGTGACAGTACGCCTCTCGCTGTGACCTTCTTCGAATCTGTTAAGTGGGCTGCTTGTTGGTAGCCAGAGAGAATTGCAAAGTGCAAGAGATTTATGTCTGTGATAGACAAGATGGTCGCGGCCAACAAGCTCGGTCTGGCACCCCGTCTCTCCTGTGTCTGACCTTATTGTTCACGTATCTCTCCATCGCGCAGCACGCTTCGTCATTGACGAGGCTCATTGTGTCTCACAGCAGGGCTACGATTATCGGTATTCTTCCTTCTGCTGTACAAATGCCACGTAACTGATCTGTACCTCTAGTCCCGACTATACTCAATTGACTAGGTTGCGCATGCTCTATCCACACGTGCCCATTCTCGCTCTTTCCGCCACCTGCCCACCTGGTACACTTCGCGACCTCCTGGCCATTCTTCGTCTTGGCTCCCCTACCGACGGTACAGGTACGCCTGCTCTCGTTCCATCTGGGCTATTGATTACTTATTGGTCCATTAGCCGCGATACCCCGCCGTACTGTGAAGTTTTCCAGCCCGCTCTATCGCAAGAACCTACACTACAAGATTGTTTCGAAGTCCGCTCATTCTATGCAGGTCGTGAGAGATATGGTCAAGTACATACTCGAATGCCACCCCAATGAGACCGGGATCGTGTACTGTCTTTCGCGCGCGGTAAACACTTCGTTCAAATACGAGCGACCGCTGTTAGTCATCTTTCCTATAGGATTCCGAGCGGGTCGCAGCTGAGCTGGATGCTGAGAGCCAAGGCCGGATCAAGACAGGCGTATATCATGCGGAGATCGACGACAAAGCGAAGGAGGAACTGCACGAGTCGTGGCGCTCAGGGAATGTTAAGGTCATGTGTGCCACGATTGGTAGGGCCCCCATACCGATTCGGAGTCGTGCGATACTAACGCCATGTCATGGTAGCATTTGGGCTCGGTATCGACAAAGCGGACGTGCGTTTTGTGCTGCATCACTCGGTTCGTCCGCCCCTTGTAGACTCTAAAGGCCATGCTTAACGAAGTTTTCAAGATGCCTGTACGTTACACACCGCATCCTATCTGCAAGCCTCCTCTCATTAATGCATTTCTAGAAATCAATTGAAGCATTCTATCAAGAGTCTGGCCGCGCGGGACGCGACGGCAAGGACGCTGATTGTGTCTTGTATTATCGCCTTGTAGATGCAATGCGCTTACCGGGGTCGGATAAGGACGTGGATTGTCAACGGCGGGGTATGTTTCCCTCTACCTTGCATGTGATGCTGGGCTCATACACAGGTAGTCCACGCTCTGATTGAATTCTGTTTGGATGTGCAGGGGTGCAGAAATCTTGCATTTGCAAAGCATGTACAACTCTACTGTCCGTTGTCAGGTTCCATCAGGCTGACAACCAGAACAGACATTTCAGTGTGTCAGAATGGGCAGAGGACAGCACGCAGTGTGGTCACTGCGACAATTGCACTCGCGACCCGACGTTGGTCATGCAGAGCGACGTAACGCTCGATGCTAAGCGCGTGCTTGCCGTGGCCCGCACCCTACACTCCCGGAAGATTAAGGTGACGGCTGTACAGCTTGCGCAAGCTGCAAGAGGAACAGGGGAAAAAGCAAAAACACTCCACCTTTCCCCAGGGGATCAAGTTACACTTTCACTCCTTGTACGTCCTGTCTCCCATTCACGCCCCGCCCAGGTGTCGAGTTAAAGTGGGTGGGGATGCAGGACACAGAAACCCTTATTGCATACATGCTGATTGAAGGGTTTCTGGGAGAAGCGTACATATCTAATTCATACGGGACGCAAGTGTACCTAACACCAGGTCGCCTCTCCCAGCGGCTAGATGAAGGCCAGAAACTCGCTGTCCACTTTCTACTGCCCAAGCGTGCCCCGCGCAGTCCCCAGACGACGGGGGGCGGTAGGAAACGCAAGGTGGGTCGCCGCCCCCGCATAAGTAATGGTAGCGTGGCGACCCATAGTTCGGAAGATGAAGATGCCGATTTTGGAGACTACAGTGGAGACGATGGGGAAGACGATGGGGAGTGGAAGGGCAACCTTCGCGGTGCTCCAGCGGCAAAACATCGGACGTTGAGAAGTGGGCCGCGGAGGTTGTCCGGACCCTCAGCTCCAGGAACGGATCCACTTCGCGAGATGGAGGTCATCGAAATCTCATCGGATTAGGATACACGCACTCACTCCACTCCCACCTCTTTCGGGAGCCCGTTCCAGTCCATCATAGGACTGGCATCTAACTTTGGCGCGTAGCTTGTTGTACTCAATAACGGCAGCAGTAGTATTCCATAACAATCATTGTAGTCATTATTCGGACATTTCATAACGAACTTGAAGTCCAGAGGGAGGCTTCGATGGCTAGTTCAATTTGAAACTCACACAGTAAGTGTTGGCGGGCCGAATTCCTTATCTCATCGCACTGACATCAATTATGATCCCACGGTCTGATTTAGATTTTCCATGCACATGGCTCCTCGAATACTAGAGTATCATATGATCATAGGATACAGCCGGATCATCAACCCAGCAGATATCCTGTACTTGTAAGTAAGCAGGAGGTCATGCTGTCCGAGTTATAGAGCGACGAGGCGGTGTGACCCAGTCCGTCCATCGGCGTCCAACCAGTGCCCGCCTCTCGCGTGCTACCACTAGAGCTAGCACTGGATTCAAGTTTCTGGGGCGAGATGCTCGATATATATAAGGTTGAGTCGTCTTGTTCTCAATCCGCCTCCTTTCGTCCATGAACACTCATCAGTATGTTTTTAGCTCCGTTTGAAGTCACGCTGAGCGACGGGATTTCCAATCTTATAGGTCCCAATTGGACAGCACCGTCCCCTGCCAGTCTCCCCTACTCGTCAATAGCATCGCTAGCCATTCATTCTTGGATGCCTCTCCGATCCAGATCGATGTCCTTTTAGAAGGAAGTGGGGTGGTCGAATGTCGCATCGGAGAAAAACAGCGGATTCGAGGTAAGTATTCCTCGCAGCGGATGACACAATAGCTCACTTGTGGGTGTACGAGTAGCACAGGCTCATCAACATTCGACTCAGCCAACCAGGACACTCCCAGACAATGTCCTTCTTGAAACTTTCGACTTCTACCGAGCGGCTTCCGTGGAATCTTGGGATAGTCCATGGAAATGGGATACGCTAGTGCACGTGTGCCGAAGATGGCGACATGTCGTATTTTCGTCACCGCGTCGCCTGGATCTGCAGCTTCTCTGCACACATGGGACACCTGTGAGGAGGACCCTGGATCGCTGGCCATCGTTGCCCATCGTCATAAAGTACTGGTCGAATTTAAAATTCAGACCACCCGCCCCCGAAGATGAAGATAACATCGTTGCCGCACTCGAGCACCCTGACCGCGTACGATGGATCCAACTGGCTGTAACAAACTCGCTATTCAGGAAAATGGTTGCGCTGATGCAGATCCCATTCCCTGCGCTCACATTCCTTTCGCTTTGGTTTGACGGCGAGGTGGCGCCACTCCTTCCTAGTTCATTTTTAGATGGATCTGCCCCGCATCTACAGGATTTCTCATTGATTGGCATCCCCTTTCCAGCCCTACCAAAGACTCTTTTGTCCGCTAGTGACCTAGGCTCCCTTCAGCTTTTGGAGATACCCAGTGCCGGTTACGTTTCGCCAGAGGTGATAGTGACATGCTTGTCCGCGTTGGCCAACCTCGAGATGCTTTGCATTGAATTCCGTTCGTCAGTTTCCCACCCCAACTCCGGACGCATGCGTCTTCTCCCGCTGAGACGCGCCGCCCTTCCCACTCTCACCCATCTTACATTCCGAGGCGCCAGCGAATATTTAGAGGACCTCGTGGCCCGAATTGATGCTCCTCTACTCAGCCACGTCAGGATAACGTTCTTCAATCAGCTCGTCTTTCAAGTTCCGCACCTATCCCAATTCATCAGTCACACAGAAATACTCAAGTCTCTCAAGCTAGCCGAAGTGGACACTTCTTCCACGTCTGGTATCATCATCACCTTTGACCAGTCACTGGCTGCCCCAAGCGCGACGGGCCCTATCGGCCACCTCTCGGTGCGAATCTCATGCAGAGAGTTGGATTGGCAGATATCGTCGATGGCCCAGATATGCAGCCAACTTTCCCCTCTCCTATCTGGTTTGGAGCGTCTCGACGTCCGTGCAGATTATCTACGACTCGGTTGGCAAGACGACATGGACTCTATCGATTGGCTGGACCTTTTCCGCCCGTTCACTGCTGTGGAAAAGTTGAGTGTATCCGGGGGACTGGGGCCGCAAGTCGCCGTTGCGTTGGAAGAGGTCGCAGGGGAAATGGTCATGGAAGTGTTGCCGGGGTTGCACACACTTCACTTCGAGTGCTCTCGGAAGTCCGCGTCCGTTGAGCACTTCGTCGCTGCGCGTCAAGTCTCCGGTCATCCTGTAGTTGTGCACTATACACTATTCCCATTTATATGGGATGATACGTTGGATGAGGGCGATGGGTATTCGGCGCTATATTCAGCAGCGAGTAGCTACTAGCTAGCGTCACTTTCTGATTATCCTCATAGCCTATGGTAATTCTTAGTTTCCGAGTCAACGACGCCTCACACTTAGCGACCCTGCTGTCAGTGGCCCGTGGTTCGTTCCACACGGGAAGTATGCGAGATGGGCGCCAAGCTTATGCATCCTTCCCCTGGGAGAAGTTCCCTTTCGACGTGACAGAGCTTCTATTGACCTATCACCTCATCAATTCGAAGTAATAACCTATTTTGCAATCTAACTACTATATTACAACCATGCGAAGCCCCTGACATTATATGGTTCTTAAGTTGTTTCTCACGATCCTTGAACAGCCAGCGCGGCAGCGCTCAAGGCATTACAACCACAACCATACAATAAACATGAAGCAAGACGAATCCTTTCTTTTACAGAAAATGAAAAGTTGGACGCTGTCACGGCTACCAAGGCCCACCGAGCTCGTTCAGGTCATGCAGCATCGTAATCCGTTCCGTCCCTATCTGTCGGGTGATCTCGCTTTGTCGTGTCAGGGGGAGCTCTTCAAATGACGCGAGTAAACGACCGTCAAGGATTCCATATGACAATGGCTTCGAGACGTGGTCATTGCGAACGATGCTGCGAAAGATGAGACCATCAGTCCTGCGGAAAATACATTCGGGAGGGTAAGGAGCACGCACCGGAAAGCGCGAGGGTTCAGCCCGGCAGTGTGCTGGACGTTACGTGTAAGCTGGCCCTGGAGGAGATGTAGGCGCTTAAATGTCGCTTCGTCGACAGGCACGAGGGCAGTCAATGAACCATCGGGGTGCCCTGCAACCGGTCAGATGGGGTCAGATAGCTACGTGTTCGTGCTACACCTACCACAGATCAATTTTGCTTGTGGTGCGACCATGTCCTCACCCTTCATCCGGCGTGCGATCGTCGCAGAGGAGCGATACTCTGATTGGCCATGGAATTCCGTTCGACACAACAGCTTTTGCCCGTTGCTCGATTCAGGACCTTAAATATGGGTATGGCTCAGGAAACCGCGTAGAGCGTGAGAAACGTCGCACTTACTTTGTGGGTCGTACTCGTACATCCGGATTGCCCCTTCTTCGTCGCCCGTAACAATGGATAGCTGTTCATCGGCAAAGAAAAAGTCGGTGGCCGTTACGCAGATACTCTGGGGGTCCTTCGCTAGAACGGCAAGCTTGTATGGGTCTTCCTGTGTCGGGCCAGCTTGATTAGCCAGTTCCTTGGAAGCTCAAATTTGTAAAGGACGTACTTGGAATGCCACGAACCAGACACTTTTCACGGCATCACCAACGATCAGCAAATTTTTTAATGCGCGCAGCGTCGTTACATAGACGCCAACGTCCAGAAAGGCCACGCCAACCAGGCGCTCGTCGAGGTCAAACGCACGCACAAAGATCTGTAACGACATTATGCGACGTGTTTGCCTGGCTCAAAGACATTGCTCACCTTCTGTCCCATAGATGATACGAGATAGCCATCTATGCCGCACACGGCAGTCACGGGACCTTTTGCCTCGTCCCGGCACCGCAAACGAAGCTTGAAGCTACGCTTGATGTCCGTCGCAGGATCCGGCACGACTTCGACAATCTCAAACACGTACGTCTGCTCCCAAAGATGAGAAGAGGAAGAGGTCTCGGATAAGGGAAACGTACAGCCCCTTTGATGGCCAAGTCTTCGCCGCGATTGATCGTTGTCCCTACGGCGATGAAGTCCTTGTGTCCCGACTCGGTACTCAAGGTCTCCAGTGGCACGCATGCGAGCGAGTTCACAAACTCGTTTGTCGCGAATTCGTACCTTAAGTACCGGTACATAAGCGCGGAGATCTTCATCAAAAGAAGACGCTATACCCATCAAGAGCAACAAAGTCGGGGCTAAACAACTCAAGTGCTGAACATTCACTCGTCGGATACGAGACGTTGGAGGCTCAAAGACTGCCTAAGTACCTCAACAATACCATGAAAGATGCGACATACCATCTGAAGCCCACATCTCATTCCCCTCCTCGTCGTACGACGAGAACTGCGCATACATAAGTGATGCCGCGACCATTAGACAGCTAGTCGGTTCGAACACAATATTCGTATATGACCGACCCCGGGGAATGTGTCGCGATGGTATATCCATATTGAGGTCAACGTCTGGCATCCATTCGAGGAGCGTAGGACCCTGGCAAGATGGATGAGATGGGATCATTGGGCAAGGTCGACTGTGCACCCTACTTCATCAGAATACAACAAGAAGTCTCCCTTCCAGTCCCAAAGGGAGGTGGCAGTAAACGCATGCACGACAGCATGCCCCGACGGAATCACTTTGACACTTGCTTTGTCAGTTTGCACGATCCAGGACGGATTTTCGCCCGTTAAGAACACGCCTGACAGGGTCTTATCAGGTGCTGGTGATGTGACGAACGGAATCAGCTGGCGGGAGACGCGTCGGTGCTCAGCGAGCGCAGATGTCTCCTGTTCCTCCAGGTGTTGAACCTCAAACGCGCGTGAAAACGTTTTGGCAAACTTAACGGCAAGCATGCTTGTCCGTGTCGGCGGTATTGGTTCGGAGCTAGGCTCTGCGGGAAGGGCTTGATAAATGGCAAGCTGACCACATCGAAGGAATACCTAAGGTTACGGGCCTCGTCAGTGCATGCGACGTGTCAATATCAAGAGAAATCATACTAGCAAGTACGGCCAAGGCTCTGTCTCCCCGATTGGAGAAATTAGAATCTGCTCGATGTCTAGCTCTTGAGGTTTGCGTGGGGGGTCCTGAGGAAGAGAAAGGGCAGGCGGGTCGAACGAATCGACTAAAACGCTCTGAAGGGATGCAATCGCGGTGGTTGAGAACGCCAAAGTCAACTTGGGGAGGGTCCAGATCTAGGCGTCATAGAACGGCCGATGAGGGAACATTCACAAGAAATCACGTGATTAGCAACTGACTTCCACCACGCCCTGTGGCCTGCAGAGCATGAGCCACTGGGTTCTTTGTCCGGCAGTCATGGCTGCTTGGAGGGTTGAAGTGGCAGGCTGTGTATCGCTATTTGCATTCTCGTTTATACGAGTTTTGAATATGCCAGC
Organism: Lactarius sp. MG50; assembly: GCA_003314065.1. Lineage (NCBI taxonomy): Eukaryota > Fungi > Basidiomycota > Agaricomycetes > Russulales > Russulaceae > Lactarius > Lactarius sp. MG50. The sequence goes on from QLOZ01014114.1 coordinate 8,354, forward strand.
TGAATCGGTGAAGAACGAGCCAGCAATGTAGCGGGATGTCTTTCGCCCAACGGTTAATGCCTGGAAAGGAAGGCATGTCAAAGCAACGTACCTTCTCGCCCATGGGTGACATATCTTTCCGCCGTATCTTTCCGCGTTCAGGTTCTCCAATAAAGAGGCCGATGGTATCGTCCTCACGGAGGATGAACACGAAAGGGTCGCAAATACTACAGTATTTGATCTTAGGTCGTTGGTTGTTACCTTCCATATCCTTGATGATCTGTCGCTCTGTACCATCTGTTATACGAATGGTTTCAGACCACGTAGTATAAGATTATCTGAAGCTTATGCAACGTACCCGGCTCGAGCACCCGGATGGCATTTGATAGCACGTGAAGGATTGCCGTGCCTTGGAAGAACGGTGCGGCACCAACAGTGACACCCTGGACGCGGGTCGTGATCGTAATGTCCCCCTTGGGAGTGCGTGTGCCAAACTGCCCCGCATGCGGGTAAGGTCTATAGCCGTGCTCAAGGAGAGGGGAGAAATGCGCACACGCGAAAAGCCTGGAGACGGGATGACATCGGTTCCGAGGATTAAGGAGTCGTTCTCTGAGTAAAAGGGGTTCGCGGGGCGGTCGTACGGCACGCCATTGACCTTCACCGCCGTGCGCACCGGGAGCGACCACAGGCCCCGCGCGCCGCCAATCGCGTGCAGCTTGCGTTTCGTGCGGGTTGGCAGGTCACGCTACGGAGGGCCCCCCACGGGCGCCTGTGAGATGTGTGACAGGGCTAATTAGGGTTGTGGCGCACGGACCTGGAAGAGGGTGAAGCCACCAAGTGACCCGGACCCTGTTGCGGTGACAAGCTCCGGCACGAAGCGGTCCTGCAGCAAGGTATACACGGGGCAATTCATTAGCGTGGTGGGACAGAGCTAGCCCGGCTGGGGCTTACCCCGTTTTTGGCAAGGGCAAACGTCAGGTCAGAGATAGGCCCATAGGCGGGAAGCGAGTCGCATAGCGAGAGATGGATGACGGTCCGCGTCTTCGCCGATGGTGCAGCCGAGGCAGAGGGTAAAGGATCGGGGCTTGATGTTCCGTATATGTCTGTGAAAGGCGGATTCATAAGTGATCGCTGGCACCACGCGTTTGGGTGTCATGCACACCGTCATCGTCGTCCAAGTCCATCGCATTCCCAGCATCGACGACCGCAGCAGGGCCAGAAGCGGTCGGGTCGTCTGCGTCAGTGACGGGTTCCTCTACGCTCGCGGTCCGAAGTAATACAGATGGGCCCACCATGCTCCCAATGAACAGATGTTCGCCGTGAGCCTTCCGGACGATGGTGGGAGAGGCCGTTTGCGCCAGTGCCGTGCCGACTACGAGACGCGACACCATTTTCCCATCAACGACGAATTCAAAGGGGATGATGATGCCGTCTACGAGAACAACAAAAAGGGTGCGTTCCTCGACGAATGCCATGCGCGCCCCCTCGAGGCGCAGTTCACGCATGCCCACAGGCGTGGGAAGGGTAGGCATATCGCTCACGCGTGGCAGCCAGCCGTTCACAGGGAGGGCAACACGCCGCGTTGCCTGATCAACGTGGATGACCGCATTGCTCGATAGGATGACGACCCCACCCAGCGCTGATGAGCACGGGATAAGAGACAAGCAGTCGTAAGGCAAGCCGTCGACCTTCGTTATGGCCGGATATGTGCGAGTGACGAGATCGAGCGTGAAGATATACAACGACATCGTATCCTTGAACTCCTTCAAACGGCTGGGGGTGGATAGAGTTAGAGTGGACGAAGGGTCAAAGATGGGATATCACCTCACCCGGTCCATGTCTGCTGGGGTTGGAACAGTACCGCAACGGTCGGGTTGTTAAACCCAGGAAGGAACACAAAATCGACAACGTTTTTGATGTGTTGATCCACACTGGCGGCCAAATCGAGAACAAAACTGGGGGAATAAGGCACATCCCTACATAGAGTGAGCTCAATCATGAGATTTGCAATGCGTCAAACACACCTTGCTCTATAATCTTGTTCCATGACGTCGAGATCCGCTTGCGATTGGTAGAAGGGCAATATGGCGAGGGCATCTTTTGGAAGGGATAATGCGGCGCACCGAGATGCGGGGTCGGTCCGGAGTTCGGACCTGAATAAGGTCGTGTCAAGGGAGAGCTAGACCAGGGAAATGAAGGTGAGATTCCGGCAAGGACGCTTATCAGAAGCAAGCTCACGAGCTGGGGGGCGCGTTCATACGTGTGGATAGAAACAGTGATCAAGTCGTGTACGGCGGCAGACCACTCCAGTAAAGCTATCTGGGTGATGTCAGTTGACTTTACGGCGTATGAAGCGACGTCAACAGACTTTTGCGTCCTTGAATGACACAAGCAAACGATCGAGTCTATCTTCATATGATGACATGATGCGGACGCTCTCTAGCCCGGTGACTGTCCCGTGAAGACGGTGTTCACGAACAAAATGGAAGCGAGCGATAGTCGGCGGTTGGCCGGAGCCTCTGGGACCTGTGAACTGAGGGGACGATACGCAACAATCAGCTCAATTGCTCTGAAAACTAAAGCTCAAAAATCGAGAGTGATAGCAAATGTCTGTCATTTGGAGGGGACCGAACATAGACACAAGAGTATCCAAAATCACCTTGACAGACCCCATATTGACGAAACCTTCACCCTGTCCGTCCATCTCGACCTCGCCCTCAACCGCCTCCGTCCCTCTTCGCACATCCGCCCTTCGTTGGCGTTCGTCTTCTAGCTGGGGCAATATAGGTGCGGGATCCTCCCTGACTTCGAAGACGCGCAAAATGTTGGCACGTGCAACGACGACGTTGTAAAGTGTGCCTCGGGAAGATTGGTCGTGTGACGTTGAGGTTGAGGGTGTGGAGGCTTCTACAAGAGTAGACGGAGTAAGTTTGAGAGTTATGGCATACTCTACACCGCTTGGAGGAAGAATTTCCTGATGTAAGGCTTGCATGATTGGAGGGGTCCAAGTTCAGGGAATAGAAGAGAAGGGATTTGAACCAACAAGTATAGGAAGGTCGGCCAGCTAGCTAGATAAGCTAGTCACCACCAATGGCAAAATTTTGACCGATCTACCAAGTATACTGTACCCCAAGCCCAGGGAAAGGTTCAAGGTTCCCTCCCTCACGATGTGGCCGCCTTCGAGAGCGTGGGAAAATATCACGTGTTTCGTAACGTTCCACATCACTGGCATCCCACTGACACCGGCACCACTACTAATACTAATAACCTAGTACCAAAACGTTGAAGGGGGCTCTCTGGGTTTACGGCATAGTCAGAGCCCTCTTGGATCTCACATTTGGATCTTAGGCCGTCATAGTTGATCATGTTCCAGCCTCTTGGATTCGGACTGTCACACCCGGAGGGTGAAATCGCTCCTCACTTTTCGCGCGTGTGTGCTGCACTCCTTTCTGGGCCTACATTTGAGGTTTATCTACGCCTCCACCCCTAATTGTCGGGCTCGTGTAAAAAGCATGACCTCTTAGCTGACGGGGGGTTCCGACCGGGGTTCCTTCCTAACATAAGACCCTTCTGACCTCGGTGACTTGACAAACCCCCTCAAACCTGACCCTGTCTACCTTTTAATTGTGCCCTTCTCTCATTATGGCGTCCTCTAGAATCTCTCGTAGTGTTCCCGCCAAGGTTTGTCCCTCCCCTCCCCCCTCTCTAGATACGTTTGACTAATTAGGATCTTAGAACTTCGTAATGAACTTACCGAGCAGGGCACTTCGTGTCTTCGATAACACCACGAATTCCCCCACTTCTTACCCAGTTTCCTCCATTTCTGAGCACAAGTCCGGCGGGGCGCTCACCCGGGTCACGAGCGCTTCAAAACCCCCCACTCCTCCCATCGAGACATTTTTCAATCCTTCAAACTACATTCACCGTTCAGCGATTGACACTGCCTACGAACAGAAAAATTCGGGTGGTTCACGAAAGTTTGGTATTTATCCTTCCGGTGCTAAGAACACATTTGTGTATGAAGCCTCCGTCTCATCAAAATCCGACTTCTATGACGACGAAGATTCCTTCTTCTTCTCTACTTCAGACGACGCCTCTACCCTCGCTAGAAGTAGTCTCGAGACTCTTCAGAGCGTTTTTGGCTTTAGAGACGACGGCTCAGATTCGGATGCCTCGGATCATTCACCCCGCATTGTTCCGCCGAACCTCCCAGCGCTTATTGAGGCCCAAAAAAATTACAATGCTGGAATCATCAGTGTGGCATTACCCGAAGGTGGGATCATTCGTCGATCGTGACCTATCTTGCCGCCCTAAATTTTCCCATACAGGTTCCGTCTCAGACTCTGATACCGACAGCACGATCACTGAGGGTCCCTACGCCGGTGAAGATTCAGCTCCCGGTATGACCGCCATGCAACGGTATCATTCTATGATGTCATCTCGTCCACCCCCTGTCTCTGAGGACCGTCGTATCCTGCCCCCGCCTGTGCAATCACAGCCCCAGAACGGCGTCATCGCCCCGCGAGGCCCCACGATCTCCCAATCCGCGGGGATCGTTAGTCTTGCGCGACAATCTGTTCCCATGCAGCGCCGGCAGGATATGCAGACGCCCATGCCTCGCGATAGCCTCGTGCTCCCCCCTGCAGCTCCTGTGCAGCGGCAAGATTCCGGTTACGCTGGACGTGCCGTGATTCCCCGCCGCCCATCCCTCGAGCGAGACCAGCGACCGATTCTCCCTCCCGGGCTGT
>QLOZ01014128.1:0-14793 GCA_003314065.1 Lactarius sp. MG50
CGGTTCTGGGTATTTCTCGGGATCATGTAGTATCGCCCTAGTATCCCTCAGACAGATGTAGAGACACAGCCTGTTATGGCCTCTGACTCACCAAGCGTTCGCAATTATTATAGAACCTACGCGGAAATAATAAGAGGTAATTTACCAGGTTGCTCGGTCCGACTGTGTACAAACCTTTGGGAATGAAGAGACCTTTGTAAACGTCATCCTTGCTCGACGCGTGGGGAACACCTAATGTAGAGGTCAGATCGTATCGTTGTAATTCATTCTATCTGGAGGGAAACTGCACCCATCGGTGTCACCATTTTCCATCTTAACAGTTCTTTACACAAGGCTTCTATGTATGGAAGTCGCGGCCTGTCATCGAACGTTGGCAATCTGTCTCTTGAGATGAGAGTGTCAAGTTCTGCCTGTGCTCGCTTCTGCACCTCTGGATAGAGAATGAGCACTAGGAAGAGAGAAGACATAGCGGACACAGTCTGAACTGTATACTTAGTCAAGTTGGAATGGAGACAATGGAATCCGCACAGTGTCTGAAGCGGCTGGTGGTTACGTTGAAGTAAGTATCTCGTACTTTCATTGCAAAGGATAACCGTTCACCTTGAAACATAGATCCAAGTGTTTCCTTGATAATCCTTTCCCGCGTTTGACGTTCTGAATGATTCAGTTTCTCCATCTCCTGGAGTTGTTCACGAGCAAGCGACGGCGCGGCGGTTCCCTCTCGCTGTAGCTGCATAAGCCGAGATGCACGTAGGAGATACAACTAGTGCAAACCATAGCGTTCTTCACAAAATCGATAGGTTCGTTCATCATCCTCTGACCCAGTTCCCTTCCCATCCTCGCCAGAGACTCATAGTTAAACCAAGGGACCCACGAGGGGATGTGTCGCACTATAAGTGATTGTTGTGAGTCACGTACATGGCGATGGTGAAGTGAGGACCCATACAAAACGGGAGATGATTAACCAACACCGCTCCCGGTAAGGCAAGGGGTGCCGTGATCTTTGAGATTTGCACCGGAGGTATCATCATTTCATCATCATATGCTTTCAGATCATACCCGTATGTGAGGGACATGATGAGTTGCCCTTGAAGACTACATAGTCATTAGTGGTCATTCGATTCTAATAAAATGGCCGCTGACAGCTTAATATGATCACGGAAGTCATCTGGCGCTGCAAGGAGTTTGCCAAGAAATCCTCGCGTCTTTTCCTCGATCATCCGTCGATATGAAGAGGTTGTGCCGGGTCGAAGGCTGCGATCCACTAACTTTCGGCCTTCGCGCCAACGTTCTTTGTGCTGGAGGAGAGCCAAGACCCAATCTATTTTCATTCTACATAGAATCCCAGAACCATTAGTGTGAGGCGATTGAATGGCAAAACTAGGGCAAGCGCACATCTCAAAAATCGGCAACGTAGGCCTATCTGAGTATATTTCTCCACGTTTCTCAAGCAAGTCCTTGACATCGGATAGCGAGCATAGCACCACAATGACCTCACCGAAAATCTGAAGACACAAGACATCGCCTGATGAACCTTTAATAGAATAGCAGTATTTCAATAGTGACACCCAAACCATGTTGCTTGGACATATCTGCGTAAGCAGCCCAAGGTGACTGCTTCGGAGCATCGAGGAGGTTCCCTATTATAGGCCAGGATCGTGGACCGGGTGGATAAGGGATTCCTCTTCGTCTTCTGTGGTCTCTGAGAGCAAGGAGGAGATAAACAAGAACGGAGAGCATAAGACAGTCGACGACCTTGATAGTTGGGACCTGCATGATTGAAAATCACTCTATCAAAGGCGAGGGCAAGATGGTGTTTATGAGGAGTCGACGCGCAGCCATCAAACTTGCCCATATCAGGTCACACAGGTTACGGTAAGAGCACCCTGAATTGACGGCATTCCAAGCATGGACCCGCGTCGCGGAAATTCATTGTGGTCGAGGTCTGCTACTCGGAAGCGAGAAGGTGAACATGTGACACTTAGGGACATGGATGGCTAGCAAGCCGTTTAGTAGATGCGAACTGCAGACGATCACCAGGTCACCCCTTCCAGAGCCACTATGTGGTCATGCTGAACACCTTCTGCGTTAGCATCGTAAGGAGCGAGCACTTTTATTGCTGTCGGCGCAGTGATTCAAATTTGTGACCCACGCGAGAGAATGCAGAGAGGGTATGAAAATGGAAACCTCATCCAAGTATTCCGCTAGACACATCAAATGGAACGCGCAAGGGAGGGAGCGAACTATAACCTATCTCGCTGAGCATAAAAGTCTACAGCCAGCCAGTCGGAGTCCAGGGCAGATCTGGTGATACAAGTCCGAAAGTTGTATCCTGTCAGCTGGCCAATGTCAGACTGCGTCCGAGACCCAACCTGGGGATGCGATCTAGGTGCCGTTATACACGCATTTCTTGTTGCCTTGGTGTCGATACGCAGTTAACAAGTACTACTAGACATAATCAAAACCAAATGCAATCGTGACCAGGGTTGTCAGGGTAATGGATAATGCCACATGGGAAGGCTACAACATCTGAGAAGGACGGGAAGAAGGGCAAACGAATGGGTCGCCAAACTTGGTCGGCTGACAGACTCGATTCGGCGGAGGCCGCCCGCCCGCCCGCCCGATGACGTCTCCCAGTCCGATTCCTCGGGCCCGCTGTGGGTTGACAACTGGCATGTCACAATACCAATGACACAAATCGACCTGATATTCCGGCAAGAATCGGCGAGCGAAGAGCCACTGAAGAGCCATCCGAGTCACGACTCGTAAGTGATCAGTGTTGCACGACTGGTAGAGCTGGCCCTATACTGTAGTACTGTATAGTTCTTGCACCATTCAACAACTTCGTTGACAACGCAGTTGGGCCATGGGACCTGGGACCTGGCTCTGGCCCAGACCTGAAAACCAACTTGAAGCTGCGTGTGGCGGTTTGCTTCAGGTCTGTGAAAAGCGGGATTTCATGATCCTTGAAAATTCATGCTAACAGCATTAGCCTAATACTTGCATACGATAACGTGGTTGTTAACGCCAGACATCACGCCAGGGTCAAGAAGAAAATGATGTCCGTGACCATCCTGACGTCACCACACTACTACAAGCCCTGTTAAGATCTGGCTTCAAGGACATACAGCACACAGGGCACCACCCCAGGAACCCTAATTGTCTGGCCCCACGACAGCTTTCGCTATTGAGCACCACGGAAGCATGGTTTCGAGAGCTTCTATGCGCTACATGCCCAAGAAATTACGAGATACGGCGGAGCATCCAAAGCCAGTGAGCCGCTTACATTGTATACCTACAGTAATGAAAATCAGCCAAGACCGGGCAGGCGAGTTCTGGCTTACGACGAGGATTAATGTGTCACCAATTCGAGGTCTTCTCAGGTCATGACTGTTCTTAACTTCTTCTCTAAAAGATGCAGGTGCTCCATTCCGCATGCTCCGCGTTCCTGATCGCGAACGAGCCTATACTTCCTCTTTGCGGTACACCCCTGGACATCGCAGATGAAGGGTGCCTGCGGCTTGGGCGGCTGCTCCTGTGTGTCCATGTTAACATCTCCCCCTGCGTCAAACGCCGGCTGGTACGCCATTGGTAGTAACGAGGTGGGCACCGAGAACGATAGAAACATCTTGTTCCCGGGGGGTGTGTCAGGGGTGGGTCGCAAGGTTGAAATCCACCGGTAGCATGTTGGGACGACCTCAGCCACTGGTGCTACTGGAACGTCGCCATTCTCGTCTTCTTCCATCTCGCCCTCAGCCGGGGTCCCATTGCCACCCGTGTGAGTGGCAGGCGTGCGATCTTCTGCACTGGCGAGCGGGTTCCGTCTATTTCGCGTTCCCGATTTTTTTTTGAGGAGACGGTTGATGGTCTCTGCCTGTAGACAGCGACTCGGTCAGACAGGTGCATAAGGGAAAGATAAATGCGCACTTTCTCATCCTCTAGCTTTTTCTCGGAGAGGTGCTTGCGCTTACGCGCTGTCTCTTCGCGTCTGAGTGCGATCTCAGCCTCGTTCAGCTGTTTTTTCTTGCGTGACGTTTCATCTACACCGATTACTGGTTAGACCACCGGGGGGCATCCCATGCAGTGAACGACTCACCCAGGGAAACATGAGATGACCCAACTACACTCGCAAGGACCGCTTGACGCGTGGTCAAAGGTCGTTTGGCGTCACCCCGGGGCTGATCGTCATCGTCGTCCTCAGACTCGACGTCGCTGTCGAGGTCCTTCTCTTTGTGAACAGCGCGGCGTGCCCGAGGAGGCTTCTGGGTGGGAAGCTTGAGCGTGATTTTAAGCCGCGATGAGCGGGACGGAGTAGACGGTGCAGGCGGGGGGGACACCGACGGCGAAGAGAGCTCATCCAGATCCGACTGTCACAAATACAGTGAAAGTGAGTGACACCGCCAAGCACGGTTGAAATAAGAGAGAACTGCTATGTACCTCCTGCAGGTCGCCTTCGCCGTCGTCGGCGGGTTCCTCGTCCTCTCCACCCTCCTCAGGTTCGTCCGCTTCTTCGCCTTCCTCCTCTCCCTCATCACCCTCGTCGCCCTCATCACCTTCATCTCCATCCTCATCTTCTTCTTCTCCCTCTCCCTCACCTTCAGCCTCCTCTTCCTCTTCTTCCGGCTCTATTTCCGGCTCTTCCTCGACGTCCGGCGCGATGGAAAGCGCTTCGGACTCGCTCTCCGGATCCACGGAGACATCAGAATGTATGATGTTCCTGGGCATCAGATAAGGCAGAGTGAGGGATCAATAATTTGGCAGCCTTTGCCGTCAAAGAGTAAGGATAATTGTTCGACCAGCGCGCTATGGCCAGTGGCAGCCAGTGGCGCACTGACAAGTCACGGGAGTCTCAATTGTGTACAGCCACTCTGCCGCTCCTCGTGAGCGCCACAAGCGCTACCGTCGTCCTGCTGTGTCCAACATATTGTCTTCCCCTTCTTATTGTTCATGTCCGTCTTTATATCTCACTGCAGTATGTTACATAGCCACTCATGACTTTCGCCAGACATTTCCCGACTTTATGTGATGATGCGGACGTGGGGCGCGTTAGGACTGTAGGTCTTGTTCACCCAGGCTCTTCTGTTAGCGCAAGTAATTAATTTGCACGGTGAATTTAGGGGGGCTACGCGCAAACGATAACTCATTGGAATGAGGAACATGCCACCCTTTTAGCAACCAAGTGGTATGATCACAAGAAACTTGCAGAGCTTGGCGAGACGGAAGGTGCAGTTATCAACTATCAGGCTCGACATCTTCTAAAGCCACGCCTTTCAGGTCTTGTCTATAAAAAGGGCCCATTCTCAATCATCGAAGAACAGTGTATGAAAGATGCCATCGAGCGATACCGTGTTGTGAGTACTGTCTCAGTGTTGTCTACCAGGACGTTGCTGAACCACTGCACCTTTCAGGAGCACGCGCTTACGGAAGACAACATACATAAACTGATATTTACCAAGCAGAAGGGCGGTACGTTTTGGCGTGATGTAGGTGGGTGGTATGGCTGGCTGTCTATGCATTGCAGAGGCCCTAAGTAAGCATAAATCTGGGCAGCACGTTCGGTTCCTATGCGACCGATCAAGAACGTCTTCATTCATGTCCGTCGCGTTTGGGAGCCTGTGGCTAAACAAGGGCCCTGGTCAGGTCATGAAGACGAGAACCTAGAACGGTGAGTAGAACTATGGATGGTTGGTGGTATTACTGAAATGACGTTTACCAGAGCCATCCAAGAACTCGGTCACACATGGGATGCGATATCCAAAAGGATTGGGCGATCTCCTGCTAACTGCCGTGACCGCTACCGAAATCACCTTATCCATCGCACCGAACGAAGGAGAGGTATAGTCCATTCCTTGATACTGCGTGAGCTATCTGTACTAATGTGTGCACCCCATAGGCGCTTGGTCGCCCCAGGAAGTTCAGGAGCTGACCACGATAGTAACGTCGATGATTTCCGAGAAAGGAGGTATCGCGGCCGGAATTTCTTGGACAGAAGTCGCAGCGCGGATGGGGCATAAACGGAATGGCCAACAATGCCGCAACAAATGGTGCAGAACAATCTCATCAACGAAGATGGGACACTGACTGTTAGCCTTCACACCTTTTCAGGATGCAGTCGTTGCATGGCCGCGACGAGCAATCTCGATTAGACTGGTACACTATAGACACATTTATTTTCATGCACAAGTAAGCGTTTATTGCACGTCCTGCGTACAGGACTTCACACCAACATCGCAAATGTAACCTTAGAGTCACCTCGCTCTCCGTTCTTGACGAGAGCGAGATAACTTGGAGCAATTTCCCTGATCCGGGCTGGAACCGGTGGACCGCATATCAGCTGCAACGCAAGTGGCGCACACTGAAACGCTCGGTTTCTGGACACGAAAACATGACACCCCAGGGTGAGTGGTCTTCACAGGTCTGTACCAATCCCTTCCGTCCCTGATCAGTCACACAGAAATTGCCCATACTGTGTTAAAGCAGGCGGCCACTCCTGCCTAGCTATGCAGTAATTGATTCGTCATCTGGCTCTAGGATTCTATGATACATGCCATCCTTTACCAGCTTTACCTATAGCATATATAGCCATCGTTAATCTGAGGGCATTCTTGTGCCAAGCAAGCCATTTGTGAACGCGAACACCCTCTATTTCACTATCCGCCTCTCCATTTTTCTGTCATATTCTTGCGCTCATGGAAGATCCGACTTGTCAAGATTCTCATACAGTCCTTGCTCCGATGCTTTACAGTAGCACGACAGCGCGTCACCGCGCAGGTGTCACATCGTATCAGTATCCCTACCAACCGGAATCGGTACACGGAATTACTCCAGGGCCCGGTGCAAACCCTGTATCTGGCTTAGACACAACCTGCCACCCCTGCCAAGCTAAGCGCCGTCCCATTTGGTTTTGACTTGCGTCGATCAGTGACACGAACGACCGCCACCTCCACCACCTCCACTGTCACTGGCCGATCAACTGCATATTCTAGGATCATTGCCCCTTTTGAAATCGTACATTCTCAATAACTCTTTGCCCTTGCCCTTAAGGGCTTAGACGCTCAAGTTCGACCTCGTCTCTGGCGCACTGGTTCGTGCAGGTTTAGCACTGGCACCGGAGAGCAGCTGCATATCGGATAACAAAGGGGTCCCGGAAATCGCGAACACACATATACAGTCGACTCTCTCATAACCCATACCCCATAAATTCATGATAACGCAGCCATAGCCCCCCATAACTCACGCCCTGGACCACTTATGGAGGGGGTACGTATGGGTTGACTCGCCAAGTTGGTGGGTGGAGAGTGCTACAGGATAAGGAATATGTATTAAACCACGTATGGGTTATGAGAGAGTCGACTGTATATCCAATTCTAGACTCGCAATGTTCACACCCGACAGGAGCGGAACCGTGACGTGTTCCACACGAGCAGCACTGCCCATGTGCGTAGCCACCTCCCCACCGGGGCCGGACCAGACTGAGAACCGGATCGACAGGCGGCTGGGGCTGTGCAGAGCAGTTTATGCGCATAATATCATATGTATTCTCTTCGGTGATACGCGGCGTTTGTGGGCCCAGCTGATGTGATAAGCAAATCAGAGAAGGCGGATGGCATCAGCCTCAAGGTCCGAGGGCGCTAATCATCAAAGAGAGAGATAAGGATGTGAGCGCTGTATCTGTCTTACGACGTGGCACCAGCCACAAAAATGGGCGGACCATACCTGTCAGGTTGCCCATGTGGTCACTGATAGCCGCGCGCTACTGGCGGGCTGATGTGTTGTTAGCCGATAGGTGCCCGCGGCGAGAGAGGGGGAACATGCGTGAATATTGTACAGTATACAAGGGAGCAACCGTGGGTCCAGGGTATCCATGATGTGATGTACAGAAGAATACAAATAGCCCACGTAAATTGGAACGCGGATAAATACATAAAAAAAATAATGAGGACTATTTTATGGGCATCCTCCATAAGTAACGCCCCGCCCTTTTGTCAAAGACAGACTGGGAACACCGTGATGCTTAATCATGAAGAACACGTCAACCAGTGATAACCGTGATATATGACATGCAAAAGCATAAATACCAAGCGGGCTGCCGACCAACGGATAAATCGTTGTCGACCTCAGGCCTTTGCGGATCACCACCGTGGCCGGCCGTGCAGATCTACATACGACCGATCAAGTCCATAATAATCAGTACTGCGAGATTGGGGCGGGGCACTATGCGTGCATGCGTGCCGCGAGATGGACGTACCTTTAGGCGAACGGAAGCTCTGCCTAAACAGAGAGACTTTCATGGCTGGGTTGTTGAACCTATCCACGTTGTTCGGCGGACGTATTACTGTCGTAGCCGGCGTCCCGTACTCGAATGAGGGCCGGCGGCGGTTCGGCGTGAGAGGGAATCCTTCTGAGGGTGGAAGCTGGGTCTGTAGGGACGGGAGTTGTGGCTGAACAGCCCCTGGGGACACCCTTGATGGCGGGAGAGGCGCAGGCATGAGGTACAGAGAAGAGGCGCGCTTGCTCTCAATACGTGCATCGTCGACATCGTATGTGCCAAAAAGCTCTTGCTCGTGCGAGACGGTGAAGTTGTTTCGCGAGAAGGAGAGGCGGCTGCGAATGCCTGCGTCGTGAGCAGCTATCTCGTTCTCTACTGAGCGAGGGAAGAAGACCTGCGCGGTGGGTTAGGGGACGTAGAGCTAGGGGAGAGGGGAGGGACTAACCACAAGCGTCAGGCCGGACGATAGAACAACGCCGAACCCGGCAAGCATCAAAAGGAACTCTGTGAACCAGTCGTCAACGCCAGCTTTCTTTTTTGGAATGCCCTAGATCGCGTACCAGATCCAAACCTATTAGAAGGATAAAGGCAATTAGTATGGCAGGGGAGCTACAATCGGGGCTGCATACATGGATTCATTTACGTGATGTTGGGGTCGAATGCCATCGATTGCCAAGATGAGAACGGGTATCGCGAAGAAAAGGCGAAGGATTGTACGGATTGTCTGAAGTGGTGGTGAGACTGAGAGTTACAGAGCCGCGATACGCAGAAGTGTGTTACATACGTTGAGCTCGTGGAATTTGGTGAGGCGAACGATAGTGTTCATGTCAACGCCTTCCTTTCGCTGAAAATACTCAGCTATGCGAGAGACCAGTTACAACGATGTGGGCTCACCAATCCATTTAGGAAGGGCTGGAAGAGATGTCTTCGGGAGGTGTGGGTAACAATTCTTGGATCAGGATGCGAAACGCTTACAACACAGGAAGGAACCACAACGTCAAGGAAAGACTTCCCAGGCTACCTGCAAGGAACGTATATGCCTCGCACTTTGCGGGCAGAAAGTCAAAATACGGGTCTCTACTACTATAGAATCACGACACGGCACCTTGAGAGGATCCGATCGGGTGAGAATAGTCACCAGAGGCATGTAAAGGATGGCGATGCTCGAGCCTACGATCCACGTTCTGAAATATAGGCTGCTGAACCAATCCCGCTGTGCCGGCCCGACGTTGACGACAAACAGCCAGAAGCACAACTCTGCGTACGCGGAATATTAGTTCCAATCAATAATATATCCCGAGTTCACGGGGATGGGTGGCTTACCTTCGAGGTGGCTGACCCTAGATCGGAAGCGTCTAATGAGCTACCTAGGTACGGATATATGGAAGGACCCACATTTCGAGCCCCCAAGCACACGCAAGGCATAAATACAGGGGAATGATAGCATTTCTGTGCGCAGATGTCCACAGTTGATAAGGAGTAGGGATAACTACTGCGACTGAGCGGGGGAAGGAAGTTGAAGATTGCAGTAGGCGCACCTCCGTATACGGGCAACGTAATAAAGCCCTCCGAGTACTTGATGATGCAAAAGCCCACGGCGAATGTTATTAACAGGGGCACGCTTAGCAAGTACGAGTACTGGGATGCCAATTAGACAAGGTCGATGCCTCAAACGAGCATGCATCACGAACTGTCATCACGCGCTTGAAGGTTCCTTGTGAGCCCTGGTTCCACCTGATAGCACGCTCAAACGGTGCACGCAAGCCAATTTAGAGGGTGAATGCTCACCGCAAGCACCTGAAGCGATCAAAACACCATAGATGATAAACCAGAAACATCCCCAGCTATCGGGCAAGGCAATATTAACACATCATCAAGCTTGTTCCAGGATCAGATATTGTTATAAACCAGGCTCACCAGGCATGATAGCACGGACCAGACGAGATAGACCGCGGGAGTGAAGTGGCACATGAATGCAAATTATCTATAGCGGGGGCAGGGGTTGGTGGAAGGTTTTTGTAGGCCCAAAGGGAGGGGGGGAGCGCCGTATGGAGCGATGGAACCATTATGTTCTATGTTTATAGAAGCTAGAAGCCAAAAGTTTTCCCTTTGCATCTCACATCAGTTGAAGCACATGGTCCTCAGTAGGTTCCTGTGCGCGTCTAACTAGTGGCGATACGATATCGTGGCGGAAAGGGCCGGTAACTACAAGATATGTTTTATTTTATTTTTTGTAGAGATACATCGGCGGCCCGAACTGATCGACTCTCACGCCGGTTCATTGCCCCCACTAAGCCATCCTCATAGGGTGCCACCTGAACTGACAACGTACCGAGGGCGAAGCTGCAACCGGCGTGAAGTTTTTCCTGTTACTACCATACAACTCTCATTGCAATCCAGTTCACTCACTCAAGCTAAAGCAAAGGCACAGAGCTAGACCGCGGACTCGGAGAAGATAAATTCCGGAAGAAGGGCAGGGCCGAGTAACCCAAAAAGGATACCCCGATTCGGAGACTCGGGCGCCGAAGAAGAAAACTTCCGTTCTTTGATACCAGCTCACATTCGTACGCTGGAATGAATCATCCAACGCCCTCTCCCGATGATACGGAAGAGCTTCTCCTTGCCTGTCGCTACGGAGACATTGAACATGTCACTTCCTTTTTCGAATGTTTTGGCACAGCTCCAATTGGCGACGCTCGTGACGAGAATGGAAACACTGTCTTGCATATGGCCTCTGCCAACGGCCATGCCGGTGAGTTCACTCTGACATATGACAGGTTATGAATGCTCACTAATGCTCGGAAGAGCGCTGCAGAACTGCTTGATTTTCTTCTTCCCATCGTGCCATCATCACTACTGTCATCCCAGAACCACGCTGGCTCGACCGCACTTCATTGGGCGGCACTGAACTCCCAGCTCGCCACCGCCCGCGCTCTCGTAAATTTCCCAGGCGGTCTAGGAATAGACTTGATCGATATCAAGAACGCCGCGGGCCGGTCCTCGCTTGCTGAGGCTGAGGTTGCGGGGTGGGACCAAGGTGCAAAGTGGATGGTCGAGGTCATGCGGTTAGACGACGCTGGCGATGTCGAGGGTGACACTCCACTGAGTGAAGACCAGGTAGAAGTTGAAGATACCGACGGTCGGACTGCATGCATGCATCCTGCCTCAGTTGAGAAGCCCCGAGAAGAGGATGATTCGCTTCCGTCGTGATTATTTCTCGTATGCCCTCCTATGCTCAGAGACACCCTGCCCCTGAACCGAGTCTCGGTGTCAGTACTGTGTTATCCAGGATACCGTTGCTGTTGTAACACCGCGGATAAAAACTGCTAACCCTCGAAGCTACAAGCGTTGAAGAGGTAAAATTGAAAGATAAGAATTATTACCTATCCTCCGTCTCGTCGCACAAAGCCGTAAGCTATCTTGTATTCATCGCAAACCTGATTTTTTTTAGATCTATCACTGTGTTCCCATAGATCAGCGTATACTATAATACTCTACTTACTTCGGCTCCGCAAAGGAGGACCTATCCAGCAGGCTTTGGTCAGGGTACTCTCAGGCTACCCGGTGGCAGCCGGCGGTGGTACCTCAGGCTAGTGTTGCCACCCTAAGCAATATTCGTAGAGCAGTGATGCCCTCGCACGCGCGCATATCGCCGTCTGTCTGATAGTCTTACAGTACGTTCCTTTTACTGTAATAAATCGGTCGGAGGGATGCTCCCCCGTTGTCATGTGCCCCTACTACCCACATCATGATTACTCCAAACCAACCGTGCGGCCCCGACCCTTTTTCCATTTTATCCACGAAGTCCGCCCATTGAACATTACGTTTTGGCACGTACTCAATATCGTGCCCTCCCAGTGCAGCGTCGTCATGGATAGCTAGCTAGTGCAGGTGCCGCCACGGCTGAGGCTCGCACGAAGGCATGCCGGCATCACTTAGCCCTGAGACAGGCACTGAGATCAAACAGAATGGATATGATCTCAGCTTCCTGCTTATCATGATTTTGATTCGGATTTCTGATCTGGTCTCGGATTCTATTCACAATCACTCCAATTACAAAACTAAAACTCATAACTATCATATACATATCTGATACCTCACTCAGGCCGGCCTGGGATGAAACATGCAACTGACTCAGCGCCTTGTGCCAATCGCCCTCACTCGTTGATTGACCTTTGATGTAGGGTCCGGCAACTATCTGGAGTCCCATCACGATCAGTTAATTGCGAAGACGAGTGCGCAGTCGGTAAGAGGCGGGCCAACGGTCCGATCTGGTGTGCTGACCTGGCGGAACATTTCGAGTCTTGGCCTGATCCCTCAACTCGAGCAAGGGCTAGACCGTGCAGGGAAAAATATGGAACAGAATCGATTGGTTCCTATGACAGGGCGTCCCGGAGACGCGGATGCGGATGCAAAAGTTTGAAAGCAACTGAGAGGTGATCATATACGGTACTATTTGAAATCCGCAGTTGAGAAGGGATGCCTTGATGCCGCCCTACTGCAATTGCAATTGAGACAAGAAAGGACCCGGGGTCACAGATCAGATCCAGCTGAAGTTCCATCCACGGGTAATCATCTTACGCCACAGTCGGTATAGAAAACTTGATCACGTGAAATCACACCACCAGACACATTGAAAGTTCAACTGAAGCAGCTTTATGACGTTGCAATTACCTCAAGTTGCGCCCTCGCACCAGCATCGCTTTTTGCAACCACCACGGAGGTTTCCTCGGTTTGTGGTGTTTGGCCTTCTCTGTAGAGTCGATCCATACATATTACGCCCTCCATAACACGCCACGACTTCATCGAGGTAGACAACGTTCGTTCGTATCTCCAGGCCAGCTTCCAGGCACCATGTCTGATCTTGACTTCACTGGAACGAATTTACTGGCGCTGACCCTCGTACGAGCGCTCACTTTGGAACTCACAAATACTAGAGAAACATGTTTGAATCACCGCTCGAGTTCTGTGCTGGCAAAGGAGGTCCGTCATTTTCCGCTTTTTTTCGCTCTCAGGGCGCGGTCAGGCAGCGAACTCACATAGATTCATGATTGTTCCTTCTAGCTTTCTGAAACGGAAACGCTAATCTCTGACGTCCTACGAGAGATCAACATCCTGAGAAGTGACATGCGGCTGGTAAATCACCTTCCAGTCGAAATTCTTATCCACATCTTTGGTTTCCTCGGAGCCGGTTCTTTCGTCGTTCCTGTATCACATGTGTGTCGGAGATGGAGAAGCATCGCTCTATGCACGCCCTCGCTGTGGACCGTCATCCGTGAAGATGACGATATCTTGGCTTCGGTATGCTTCATGGAACGGTCGCAAAATATGACGCTTGATGTCTCCTTCCCGATTTTCATGCGGGAGGAGGGTTTCAAGCTATTTCAAGACGCCGTGGCGCCACACGCCTTGCGAATCAGGCGTTTACACGTTGGAGTCTACGGCGATCGTGTCTATGACTTCTATCGTTTGCTTGCCGAGTGCGATTTTATGATGCCGGCACTCGAACATTTCTCAATCAAGATGGTCGAATATGGATTTCCCGACGATAATCACGGTGGCGGACTACCACACCATTGTCTCTTTGGCGAGTCGGAGGCTCTTACAGAATTGGTGTTCAGAGGAGCTTTGCCGCTTCAAGCCCATTTCTCGCCCTCCATCAGATCTCTGACCCTAGCAGACCGAGTGTTCGACTTGGATACCATGCTCGGTTGCCTCGAGGCCGCCCCCAACTTGGAATACCTTGCGCTTTTGGATTCGGTGCCACACACTTTCGAGTCAACGCGGAGGTCCCTTGTGGCGTTGAACGAGCTCAGAGAGTTCCATTGGTTCCAGGGACGGGTCTTCGACAATCTTCTCGGGACCGTCAAGCTTTTCGAGCATCTCGTCCTCCCAAGACTCGATACCACCGAATTCGTGATGCTTTTGGACCCGACAAAATACTCGACCAGCGACTTGTACACTCCCTGTCACCGCTCCGCCACCCTATTCAGCACTGTCACCGAGCTCAACCTGGAAGCGACACATTACGCGCCGGGAAAGCCGGCCCGTAACAACATCGTCTTCAACGGGCGACACAACCACGAGACAGTCTTCAGCGTGCGGGTCAACCGGGCCTCTCTCGAACATCTCTGCGTACCTGGCGGCATCTTCCTCACCTCATCCGTGCACATAGACCTCTCCCAGGTCACCCAGCTTACGTTCACTAGCGTGCTCCCGTACACGTGGGGCCGGTTCTTCCGCACCTCCTGGGCGCAGTTCTTCCGCTGCGTGCCCGCTGTCAAAGTCCTCCGCCTGCACGTCAGCAAACCCGCCGGCATTCTCGCCTCCATCATCGATGCGGAAGACTCCCCCTATCCCCTCCTCCCAGAACTGCGAGTCCTCCACCTGTTCCGTTGCGAGAGCGGCGCGGCGGGTGCCGGAGGCGGTGGCGGTGGCGGGAGCATAAGCGACGAGGATGGCGCACAGATCTTGCTGCGCTTCTTGGAACGCCGTGCCGACTTTGGCATGCCCATTGAGAGCAT
>QLOZ01014139.1:0-15579 GCA_003314065.1 Lactarius sp. MG50
TCAGTGACCTGTCTACGTAGGGCTGACTGTGGCGGTGGTCCCGTGAGCGCGCAGCCCAACACAATAATTTTGGCCCATCAGCATCATCTAGTACCATCAGTCTCTTATGGATCCGTCAAATTAGTGAGCTCCCTGCTCAGCCAGGAACTTCTCTACGGAACGGACAACCCCACTTAAATGTTGTTTGTCCCTTCCTAAATGGTCAATTAACGGTATCCCCTCACCAAATAACTCCATTCGACTCCAGCTTCGATTCGTCTTGGCCGATCGCTCGTATGTTCTGGGCAAGCCCGGAGCTTCTTACCGCCCCCTTTCCCCCGTCAAGCTCCTCTAAGTCACAACACGTGTGTCTGATCCAATAATTAACTCTTTAGCTCCCGCTCCAGTAGCGCTTGCCTTTTCCGCACGCGCCCCACTGCTGGTCCGCTCTCCCGTGACCTATGTCAGCAATCCTGCTAACTACTAGCATCGTCGTTAACCGTCTATGGCAATACAACACCGTCGGTTGTATGAACTATCTCCAAGCATAGCCAACCTCTACTAGGAAAAAAAATTTCAGATTATAAGGGACCGTTACTTGAAGAGACCTTCTCCTTCCAGCCCTGCAGATCTAATCCTAGGCCTGTCCTCCCCAGCTGCACAGGTGCTCTAGCTTTTGATCCAAGAACTACTTGGTTCGGTTCTACTTCTCGGGCTGTGTTTCCTGTTTTGGACCGCTATACAATCACCCCGTGGCCACCTTCGAGAGCGATTCCAGGCAGCTTTTCACCCCAGGCTGGGCCGATCCAGCAAGCCAAAGATCTAGACCATTGCAACTTTGCGACAGGAAGACGCCTTGGCGGCAATATGTTGAGACACCAGTCAAACCTGCCTACCGATCGTGCTGTGCCGGCGTGCTCAGTCACGCGCTGCCCGGTCGCGTATTACTGTATTTACGCAGGCCGGCTGTGGCATGGTGAGGCGGTGTCCAATACTTTGGTCGCCTACGCTGGCTGGGGCGGTGCTTACGACGGCCGGATCAACGAGCACCCCAGAACGGTCACCCGAACGGCATAGCCCTAATTACCTTCCTGGGGATCATATATAGGTGGAGGTGGATACGAGAGCGGGATGCCGCCGTGTCAGGCCCCACACACCCCAACGTACATCGCCGGGTTCGAAAGTAGGAATGTTTTTGTGACATGACAATAGGCAACGGCTGACAATAGACAGACGACAATTAACCGTGTCCCTCACGAAGCTGGGACAGGAAAGGGTAATACAATACAAGAAAGGTTTAGAGGCGATGTAAGCTTATTGTGCCGCCGGCCAAGAAGCTCGGTGACACCTTTTCTCCGTTACGGCTTGCTTTGTCGCTTGTAGACAGCCAGCGACACAATGCCACGTCGGCAGCTATGGCGACCGCTTACTCTCGTCCATATCTATCACTTCGATTGACCTAAGCTAGACGGTCGTCGCCTTCAGTCTGCACATCCTCAATATGTGGCGTCATCAGATAGATGTAGGGTCCCTTCTCGTGACTGGATGTGTATCCACAGCTCCGCGGTGGACTGAGGTGTAACGAGCCAACTCACGGGCGACCCATGGACCATGTGGGCATGGACAAACAAACTCTGAAATGCAAAATGCACATGACATGAATAACGTCATGCCGTCCAGCTGCGCATGCTCATCGTTACACGAGCCGGGTACAAACCCCGCTGCGGTTACAGACGCAAGCGCTCTTGGACTCGAGCCTGGCTTTGGCCAGGGCATCGGGCATGTCAATGACGTCCCCATATTATTTCTGTCCGAGTCAGTCTGACTAACGCTCAGGAAGAAGGAAGATTGCGACGGTGTATTGGTCGTAGTCGGAGATCTGATCAAGGACCAATTAGTCCTCTTCTGGACGCGTCCCCTTCTTTGAAAGCGCTCCGCGGTCGGCGTGTACAACCAAAGAACAGAAAAAGGATTCCCATTAGCCGACTTGAACGACTGACCTCGTCATTAAGTAAGGGGCTGAAACCCACGTGATTTACTAGTGACGCGCTCTACCAGCTGAGCTAAACGGGAGTTGTGTGAAATTTGTCAATGAAATATATATCCCCCGTCTTCCTCGGGTTGGCGACGATCCCAGCCCGCCCTGCCAGACATATGCCAAACCTACCTCGTTTGGGATCCTACTTGCTAATGCAAGTCTCATTCCTTTGTTAATTTATCTCTCGCCGTCGATGTATTAATACGTGGCACCATTACGGCGTAAAGCTTTGTGATGATGATAACTTTCCAAGTCCTTGGGAACTCGGCACGCGCCAACCCCTCTTTACCCCGCAGTGTCAGCGCCTACTCGGAACTCCATATTACTCTCAAAATCGCATGAGTCAACAGGTCACGCAGTCCCCCGAAACGTTGGTTGACTTCGACACTCCGATCTATAGCCTTGAGTGGCTACTTGGGCATAGCTAGGATAGTATTGGCTGTGGCGCTTTGTAGCTCCAAGTAGGCCTACTCCATCCTTTTTACCATCTGCGTGTACGCAACGGTTCCCTGCCACCATGCGACGAAACCAAGACCCAAGAACCCATGCATACATCCCCAAAGGACTTCCGGGGTGAACTTGTACCTACGTATCGTGAAGCGAGATCGTCCGTGTCAGCGCGGGAATGTACGGTATAAACAATATACACACGCTTCAAAGAAGGCACCAAAAGTGAACGGGATGAAGCGCGGGGCTTGGAAGAGCACGGTCGATATGATGCTGTGGTATATGCAGAGGCCGATGGCAAGGGCGCGCTTGCCAGGAAGGAACTCTGAAACCCATATAAGTTTGCCAACTATATGTGCCACAAACGCCCAACTACACTGACTCACCTGGAAGGGGATAGCAGAGCAGCGCCATGATGCAAACGCCGAGCACCAACGTCGCGTACATCTTGCAAACGACGTATGTTGAGCAGCCGTATATTATATCTGGATGGTGTGCCGCACCTTCAGTATGACGAGCGTCGTGTTGTTTAGCTGGAGGAAAGGCAGGGTCGCAGGCGCCCAGATGCCCTGGATAGCCAATGGCACCTCCAGGGCGATATGGAGCAAGAATACGGCCGAGCTGACATGTTATAGACAAGATGAGTTCTTGTCGAAGACGGCCTGCGGGAAGTGGAGATCGACGCACAGAGGACTGCGCCCAGGGTTAGACATAGTTGGCGGTGTTGATATCGTTTGGTGCCCCTATGGCCGTAGGAAAAAAAAATTTACACATCTGGCCACGGGACCAAGGACCAAGGAGGAATTAGATCTGAGATCTGTCCTCTGGCACAAGATCCGATCGTTATCTTGAGATCTTATCGTCTCACTGGACAAAGATAATTCCATTCCGATCCATCACGGGCGTGCCAGTGGAGCCCACTCCACTCGTAAGGTTAGGGCCATCATACCAGTACAGTACTAGTACTTTCACTTTCGGCGGTAATAGTACTAATTTTACTTCATTGAAAGGAAATTTCGACACTCTGGAGTCTGGACATCTTTGATCGACAATTCCTAAAGGCCGCCTTATCTGTGCGCTTCTTGCATTGATCCTCACCTTTCAACGAGAGCGGGATCGGACCTACTTTCTACACTTGAGACGGCTGGTGAAGCGTGAAACTTCGCGGTAGAGGCTGTAGGCATACTAGCATCACTTTCAGAGCTTACGGCATGTCTCCGCAAATCGCAAACCTCTGAATCAAATTTTTTTTTGGTCAAGCATCAAAGCATAAAGTATATCAACCATTTCGGCCGACGGAGTCCCGTCGTCCGGGTTGTTTGCTCAACGCCCGTGTGATGGTTTATCTGATGGTTTATCTGACACGGACGAGGACGAGACTCTATCATAGCCCGGCGTGTTTAATTAAAGAAGCTCAGGTTCTTCGTCACCTTGAAGGGTCTTCTCTGGATGATCCGAGTGTTCGACACACCGCGGACCTAGCAAGTAGTGCCATGGAATGTGGCGCTACATGGCACTAGCACCTGTTCATCCCTGACGCCTTAACGACCGACTTATGAGGCACGAATGTTTCCAGTCAATGTGAAATTGTGGAGCGGCGAGAAAAAAAAAAAGGTGGACGGTCGCTTACTAGCGGTCGGCTTTTGTCGCCGAGTGTGCCTGAGCTTTCGCCACCACCACCAGTAAATACTCACAGTCAGGGACGGGGAGAGTCGGAAACGAAGGTGTTTAGTTCCAGTCGCTTCCAGCCCTTCTTATGTGCCCTTGCGGGTCTCAGTGTGCAGAGCCGCCACGTCTGCTTAATTTCTCGCCAGAGTGATCCTCGTCTAAGGAAAGAGACGTAGGGGGCTAGAAAAGTGTGTGCTGGACCGACTTGGCTGCCCTAGAAAAGAGAATAAACAGGAGAGAGCCTGAGTGCGGTGGAAGGATTAGACTCCAAGAACGCCACGACCGGACAAATAATGACAGTCCGCGAGACATGATTAACAATTAGGCATGTTATCTGAGCAACGGGGAAATATAAACGAAGGATGTTGATCCGCCCCTGGCGTGTGCGTTGACTAGGAGAAAAGTGCACAGGATACGATATTGGAGGAGGCCCCCCCTCCTTGGTGTTAGCCGCTAGAATCAAGTTTGATAAATCGGCATAGCAGTGGCCAAAGGAAAAAATGCGAACCGCCTTTGCATTCTGAAAAAACGAATTGGCGTGATGACGTCTACAGTGGCCCCATCAGCGTGTTATGTCTGGCACAGTTTGACGGTGATCTTTGGATATGCCATATCGCAGTCTCACCGCTAGAGGGATCGGAAATCAAGGCATCCAGATGTGTCCACTGATAGATGGTCTCAGCCATGAGGTAGGGGATCAGCAGTATCCAGGTGGAACCGCTCCATTTAGTCGAGCCTGATCCGAGAAGAATAGCGTGACATGACATCCGAGCCAGCCCGAAGGATAGGGCGAACGGGACTTGGGCACGAAAGTCGATCATGGGGGAGGGGGGTAGATAACAAGCACGGTGACCGGGAGAAGTTCCATCAGCCCAGAGCCCCCGGGAGGGGGGGGGAACAAAAGACGATGGGAAGAAGAAATGGAACATGAGGAAAATCTGATGCTGCTCAAAGCCAGAATATGGGGAGAACAATAGATCAGTCAGTCAATCGGTGAGTCGGGATTCCATACAAAGAAGATGTTTGTCAGGAGACCGTACAAGGTTGCATAATACGTTGTCAGGACGCTATAAACAATTTCTTTCTTCTTCGAGAGGCCCACTGCGAAAATACGTCATCCACATAACACAGGGTCGTGCTCCCTGCCCACGCTAACCGCAACTCAAGTCTAAAGGTGGCACTGTAAATAAGGTCAGTAATGTCTATTCTGGGGCGTCGTCTTCCATATCCTCAGCATCATATGCGCCTGTACTCCGACGCCACGGGCCGACCTCGCCAGAATCGAGGTCGCGCTCAAGATCAATATCTTCCGCACCCTCTCGCCAAACATCCTCACGTATAAACCCACGCAAGCGTCGCACCTCGAAACGAAGTAACGTAATTTCGTCGTCACGTCCTGAAACTTTCTCTTTGAGCAGGCGAATGTAATCGTTTCCACAACGCAGGAGTTGTAACTTGCTAATACCACGATTTGGGCCCTCTGTGTTGCCTCTAGGCGGCCCACGGGGAGGCATGGCCCCCGGTAGGATTGGCTCGTTGGGATAACCTTCCTCAGTCGGTAGTGGAATGGGAGGAAGTAGCGTGCGTAGGTCATCGAACGTTGTCTTAAGTGAATCCCGGCGCTTCTGCTCAGCGGCCTTGTGCGATGTTTTACGAAGAGCAGGTGATGGTAAGGGCGATGAAGCGAGGGAATTAGATGCATACACATTTCCGGCTGGTATGCGTGATCAGGTCAGTATTTCATGGGATAGAGTCGCTGGCTCAGTTTACCTGGTAGAATGGCCTTCAGGCTGGGGCTCACGAGGGGGAGCCCGTTGCCTTTTTTGGAAGTAGGTGCGGAAGCGGAAGATTCCTTCCCACGGCCCACGGATTTACCCTTGGCATCATTTTTCACTGCATGGGTGGGAGGTGCAAGGCCACTGTTCATGCCAAGTCCCCCGAGATTCATTATGCTGGCGGGAGTAACAGGCGTTATACTTTGTTGGGACTCAGTAGCACTTGTTGGCAATGAATTCCCGAAGGGTATATTCGCGGAGGAAGGTGATGTGCACTCGGGTTGGGCTGCTGGCGCACCTGGTGGCGGCATTGATATGTCTACTGGTGAGGGTGTGTCGCCGGGTATCTCGCCACTGGTGCTATTTTTGCGTCCCCCGGGGCGTGCAGAGCGCAAAAGTGGCGTGGAGGATGCGGATTTTGTGCCATGCCGCGTGCGTTTCATGGAGTTCGGGGTGGGGGGAATGCGCGGGGAGGCTGTTGGGCGTTGTCGCGTAACTCTTACCTGTTCTTCTTCACGTGGTGACGCAGTCCGTTTACTACCTCGAGACTGCTGTGGAGCATCGGGTTTATATGCGTCCATCCAGGGACTTAAGGGCGAAAGATCGAAGTCTAAATCTCCTGGGGAGGGTAAAGGAATAGGCGGTGTTGTGTTGAAGACGAGGTTGGCCGGCGCAGAGCGAGCATCGTGTGAGGGCGACATATGCTGAGGAGGGAGGTGCATATCGGGAGGGAGCTGTGACGGGTTGTTGGATCTAAACTGTGAGGGATCGACATAGCCGCCGAGGGTAATGGGGGAGATATAATCGGTACTTGGGCTAGATTGAGCGTGCAGCTCAGCGGAGTGGGCTAGAATATGATTGGTCTCGTTTTCTGGTGGGAGAAATCAAAGACTGAACTCACCAGGTGTAGGGAGACCAGGGAAAGAGTTGGGGTTTTGAGGTCTTTGGCGGTCGGGAGAGCTATCAATAGAAGATGCGCTGCCTTGACCATTCAGGAATTCCAGCTAGAAAAAAAGGTAGTGAAGGAAGGTGAGCGATGACTTGGTGAGGTTGTGGCCAGTATTGGACTTACTTGTTGCTGAAGAATCTGATTCTGCAACTGGAGTTGGTGCAACTGATTGAGCCTGAGGCGTTGTTCGAGTACAAGGCTATATTGACCCTGGCCTATTGAAGGAGATTGCTGGCCTTGTGAGCCGATCAGTTGTGTAATGAGGTCGAAGTTGAGAGGGAAGCTGGGGAGGCCTGGGTTGGAGGAGGGCATGGTTGCCTCTGAGGAGGGCGAAATTAGGGCGCCACTGTACATAGATGGATGATGAGATTCGTTCCCGCGCTGGACGCTCTCGGCGGCAACACTAGAAGTGAAGAGGGTATTGAAAAAGTCTTTCTGCTGCTGTTGCACATCTTGATGATCCATGGGATAGCAAGTCCTGGACGCAAAGGAAGATGGATGAAAATATATAGGACAGGTGGGCAAACGACAACTTGAACCCCAGTGTGGACCCGGACCCGTAGACCTGCCAGTGATTGCAATTTCAATCGGTAAATCCGGCGATCGGAAAATAGCCGGATAGAATATTATCCCATGCCGTCATCGTCATCGTTAAGTCATGATCATGATCACCACAGTGCTGTCGTTCTACCTAATATAACTTATCATACATCTCTAGGCTTACTCCCGTCTACACATCTCAGGCAAATTGCCGCAGTTGACGCTAGGGCGTTAAGTCCGGTTCGCGAACAGATCCCATGGATCTTTTCCTTTAGGATTTCAGGGTCAAACAAGATTAGTGTAGGAAACCATAGAAACACATATATCCTTCATTACACCCCAAAGCGTTGGAACCTTTGTCACTCTAACCAACTCGCCCCTGGGCCTTAGGCACAACTATTCACACAACGGCCATGCATTCCATCATAGCCACTGCCAGCTTGTCGCTCTCTAAGGCTGGGGATGATGACCAATCTCAGAGGCAGAACAGCAGATCCCGCAGCTTGGCCGATAACCGTGATGACCATGGTCCCACAAGCGACCACTTGGGAAGAAGGGTGGTGGCAAATAGTCACCTCCAGTTTGATGATGAGACATCGGGGAGCAGTATTGAACGCTAGGGAGTAGGATTGCAAATCATGGTGTAGATAACGAGTGTGCATTGCTCGTCAATTTGTAGATTGAGATGGAAATATAGACGAGGTTGTGATCTTGTTCGATGACTGCAACAGTGACGTGGCATCCGAGTCAGACCAAAGTTACTGTACCGCACCAATTTGCGATGATTATTAATAGTGACAACTTGAACTAGTACCAGTACCAGCCATCATCCCGTGATTGTCTTCGTTCATGTTGACTTGCACCCTATATTCTAGGGAGAACTTCCTTGATTATCAGCCATCATTGCGTGAATATCTCGAGCCGCGGCGTGCATTTCTCGGAGAAATAGTTGTACAAACGATGAGGTAGGTAAAACTACTGCCAAATTGACAGTCGGTTGTTGGGCCTCGACAAATCCCACAATGAATAAGGGATGTCACATTTACACATAAACTGATAGCAGGGTGCGATGCCAGGAAACAAAAAAAGCGGGTATATTGGATCCAAACATATATGCAAACATGGCGGGCAGGACGTACTAGTACCGTGACGCGGACTCTGCGTCACCCCACTTATCCGTTTCTGCCTGTCGAAGGTAGTGGGTCAGCAAGATCCCACGACCGAGGAAGAATGACACCCACTGGGTCCAAGCATCGAAAAACATTTTGGGGGGGCAGAGGAATATCAGGGCTCCAACTGAGGTTAAGTTACTAGGCAATAGGAACACCCTGAGCTATGCAAGGTGACATACGGTATTATTTCTGATGAATCGTCGCACAACGAGATCTGCAAATCATATCAGCATGTCCCTCGCATGTGACTAGTTGTCATCAGATGAAATGCTGCACTGACAGTGCGTGTTCTTCAATGTGTAGTATTGATATGGGCCTGGTTTATGGCCTTCCTGCCACTGCAGTGATCCCTTGTACCCAGAGACACCAGCTGCTGTAGCATCAGAACTTCAATTGAATTGACATACCCAGGACTTTGGATATGACATATCATCGCCATACTATTTATAAAGCGAAGACAGTATCGTGACCTCCGATAAACCGGCCCGAGTCTCTGGACCCCCCCTCGTCGTGGCCAACATGCCCAGCATCAATCCCATCAACAGATATGTTCAGTGGTGACTTCCACTGCTGACATTAACACAATGTCCTTGCCGGCTTCCTGCTATCCGTGAGCCAACCGACCTCGGCTCACCACGTACCAGTCACGGCGTTCCTACGCGTTCGCTGCAGTTCGGATGCATATTCAGACCTTCTGTTCCGAGTCAAGTTTGCTACCTTGCTTCTACCGACTGACTGCTTTTTCTCTGTTTCCATTCTTCGATAAATCTGTGGATCTCCCCTTTGTTCGTGGCTGATAAGCCCGACGTAAATCTCGCCAACATATCTGTTCGGTCGTGACTAGCTCTCGGCGCTTTTCCTGATGCCCTGTGGGACATCTAACCTCGGCTCACCACGCACCAGTTCCTACACATTCGGTGCATGTCAGATGCATATTCGCTCATTCAGTTTGTCATCTTGCTTCTACTCACCGTCTTAGCGACCATTCCTTTTTATGTCCTCCTGCTGCTATTTTTTTCCCTCTTATCGACGTGGCATTCTTCCTGTCCGCGTTCGCTCACTCGTCCCACCAGTTTTCTCCATTCTTCTCTCGCGTGTTTTCTTTTTCGCCTTTCCGTTCTTTTTTTTACCCTTCCCGTTGTCCTTTCGTCCTTCCCGTTTGTGCCCACTGACTCCAACTATCCTTTGGTCGTCTGATGTGATGGCCTGCAAGTTTCTAATGTCTTATCACGACTACTCCCTTTTTCTTTTCCTCTCCGAGTCTCACCTCCTGTTTTGTACAATCCGCTGCTGGAACGGCCCCGTCCCTTCCGCGCCCCGTCTGCCTGCGACGGCCCAGGTCGCAGCTGATTGCGATTTTCTCGCTCTCTTCGCACTTTCTGTCCCACTATCTACTGTCCTTCCCGACGACAGTTCTCTCCCATTTTGCATCTGAATCAGATTAATTATCCTGCCTTGTTGCTTCGGATGCGTGCGCGAAGTCATTTATCCACTTGGACTGATGATTGATTGGACCCGTGTTATGTAGGGTTGTCGTGGAAGGGTTTCCCTGGTGACGCCTGACTACCAAACCTATCAAAGAAGACCGGATTCCATATATCAAACATAGTATTTCCCACCACCGAAGAATCAATATGAGGTTTATCTTGTATTGAGTCCGCGTGACGCTCCTGAATGATGGTTGTCCAACCTAATTGGAAAAGCGCAGTTGCGCACTGAATGATACATTACTGGGCATTCACCTCTAAGGGTGTAACTTCAAGCCCCATATATATTAGTACAAACAGAGCTAGATAGTTTACGATCCTCAGCCTCAAGATTTGTCTGCACTTTCCCTGTTGCGCGGTGTCTACTTCTCCAGTTTCATAGCCAACTTCTGCCGTGATCTCTGAGACCATGGGTAGTCCATACCTATATTAGCGTAGAGCCTGAGTACAATTTTGGGCCCGAAATGGAAAATCGTTGACAGCACAACGATATTCAAGACAGCCATTCCGAGAGATACGGGATGGTGAAAGACGAGTGTGGGCAAGATGCGTTGCAGAAAAACGCGCACAAAATGCGCCCAGCCCTGAAGAAGAGAAAGCCCCCTAGGCATAAGATGCATGACAAAGCCCAAGATAAATACCACGTCCTTCCTTCCTGAAGCTACCAGCGAAGGCATTTGTACCAGCGTTCCTATAGTGCCAACGGGTTAAGGATAAGGAGATGCAAAATGATCCCACATTTGTAATGCCTAGCCGAAATCGGGGATGAGGTATCCCACAAGCATGAGTTGAGATGGCCCAGCAGTTGCTTGCTTGTATTAAATACGTAACGACTTGATAAAAGCCTAGGAGCCTGATTTACCCGAGTTCGTAACGTAATTCGTAGGCGATAAGGGAAGGACCCAATCCAGTCGTTCAAGTGGAGGGAGAATGGCCCTATGAAGAAGCCCTGCGATGCGAGTTATTGAACAGAGACAGATCGAGGATACGTTTAGAACCCACCGCTGTGTTGTGTTCAGACTAAAAATCGATGAGACAACTGCGAACCCCAACTACATGACAAGGAGGAATCGAGTGCAGATTAGTAGAGGCGAGATCGCCCATTCGCCAACGCGGTAGTGGGTTTGGACAGTTGGGAGGAGTGGTCCTGTCGAACCCTCATTCCAGTCTTTGATAAAACACACCAGCAGAATGCAACAAATTGGAACCTGCGATACAAACTCTTGGGTTTGGAGGAGTGGGCGCGAGCGGAACGTTAGTCACCAATCTGTCGTTGCGACTCGAACGGTGTTAATCGTCAAGGCATCGGCGATAGTATCGCAGAGAGCTCGTAGGCAGTCACTGCACATATTCAGCCATCATCATGATCCGTCCAAGTCGCGGCTTGGCCCGCGAGGCCGAGTACGGAGTACGGGGAGATGTGCTACTGAACTGCTTGCACTCGCAGCCATCATTCTGGAGAGGTACGGTACCTGAGTACCGTGAATCTCCTGTCCCGAGCGAGGACGTTTATTAAGGCACACAACCCTGAGAGTCCGAGTCACGAGTCGTAGTGGTCTGGCTATGGCCCGGGGACAGCCGATGCTGCGGCAGCGCATTCCAGCAACACTCAGATATCAGCTGAGCACGCTGTTTCGATAGACTAAGCAAAAATTCACATTCGTTTTGTGTCTATGCATGTTGACACAATGCTCCATAATGCCCCTGGGCCACCGCCCCACTGAGTGAATCTACGGTTGCTGGCTGCCACAAGAGGATTGTCGTAATGTGTGCAGATCATGACTCCGAGTCGGATGAACTCAAGCCTAGTGGGTGTCATTCAAGTTGTCGTGTGACTGGTATCAATCCTTGTTCCGATATCAGCACGCACCACAAAGATCGCGGGCCCCTCGCTACATAATAGCCTACATTTCAGAGAAATTCACTTGTCAACTCTGCCATCGCCTACAGAAAGGAAGCGTGGGGCGGTGGCCCGGGGGCATTGTGGAGCGTTGGGCTTCCATCAATTGTCAATATGCATAAACACAAACCGAATGTGAATTTTTGCAAAAACGGTCTATCGTTCTGCAAACAGCTGTGAAGTCCCTGGAGTTAATTACAACAATAGGAAACTCATCACGAGTGCTCCCCACAGCAATATATTAAGTTAGTACTCCAAAGTTCCCGCGTTCTTCGTTTCTGGTACCACGACTATCACAAGCAAATCAGACCGACTGCCATAGATTACAATGGTCGCGAGGCGTCCCCGTCGTCTGCACACCAAAAATGCTAGGCCTATGGCTGTTACGATTATTGCATTCTCCGGTCAACGGTCGAGTAGAAGAGAAGTCAAACTGTGCTGCCAGTGTCCTACTGTCTTATGTTCCTGACAGTACACTCAGGCCCTCAAGCGTTCAGCTAAGCCGCCCAAACAGGATTGATGGAGACGTACGTAGGGCGAGCTTAGTTTTACTGACGCCGCCGTGCTACGACACGTAGTCGTAATAGTTGTGCTTTGCGTGGGCCTTCAAGTCATCGCTAATCTGTATTGGCCCGACTGGCATTGAGTCGGACATACGTGACTCTTCCAACTCCGATCGTGAGGCCTGAGATACCCTAGTCCGAGGACAAATTTACCAACCACTGTATGCCCATGTGATCCTCTGTAAAAACCGTTAGTCAGTGGAGAGTCGAAATTTTCGACATCAGTCACAGAACAGTTGTATCTGGGTCACCTCCCAGTCATCACTAGGCGCCTACTGCCATTTGGGGTCCGGTTGTTGAAATTTTACAGAGTGTGATCTGTCAAGCGCGCACATTTCAGCTGTTGGACTCACTGTAGTGGTACTTAGAAATCCACTTGGGTCCAGGTCTTGCGACTACGGGATCGCAGAACACCGGCCGAAGTTTCCCCCCCCCCCTTTTTTTTTAAAATCAGGGGTAGAGCGGGCTCGTAAGGCTACAGCTCTCCACACACCGCACATCGTGGTCAGTAATTGGGAGTTCCCGTAATCCATTAGTAATGGCGGTCAATCGGTACTCCAGGCCTTGACAAGTGCTGATAGACGACCTTCTCCCAGCCACGACAATATCTTGGACTAGGACCCGTTTCACCAGCTCACAACCTAAATGGGTCCCAACACAATTCCAGAGTGGTGGTGCAGGATAGGCGGGGGATTGGTAACGATATGCTCGGGGACTTCATCTGGACCTCACACCGACCTTATCGCTGTATCCCCGGGTTCTGGGGTAGCTATTGCGCCTTGTAGCTCCAGCCGGCGGTCCTTGCCATTCCCGTAGCGGAGTACTCGGCCAATCCGCGGAGAAATGGTCATTTTGTTCGTAGATGGTGGCGTTCTAGGATACGGCCGCACCAGACGACATATCGAGAACAGGAGGATAGGTCCCATCACGATGCTGAGCATGGTTGGGGAGGTAGCCAAAGATAGCCAGGAAACTCGAGGCAGTTTTCTTGGTGAGATGAAGGACATACCGTACTGGGCAGCACACCAAACCTTTGCAGCACTTTTTTACTCAGTTTGAAGATACAAGAATAAGCTAGGGGTTTCCGCGGACTTGCAGGCTCTCAGTGCCTCGGATGACGCTATGTGCAATCTGGCTCAGGGCCAAGAAAGGTGGGGCACTGGGAAGCCATCTCCCTAGAAGTGCTCCAGATCATCGGTAACTCGTGACGATGGTCACAAAGGGAGCTTTCTCTTGGCACTTCCAGGGAAGAGATGTCTCTTTGGTTCCATTGACAGTGGAATAGGTAATTTTGTCAGTCCAGGGGGGGAAGAGAAGGACCGTATTCGTTTCTCAGCCTCGGATCGAGGCAACTGACCAAGACGAAATTCGGTTACAGACCGAAGAGTTTGCTACGATGATATGGAGACTGTCTCACATCCTGAAACAAAGGCTGAACTTCGGATAATCGCGCTCTATACTGGTACAATCAAGTTTGTATCTTCGGCTAGTTGACAACCACCCCGGAGCGAACCTAGAAATAATGTTATCAAGAGGAATTTTAAGAGAGTTCCGTCGACACTAGCCTCCTTGCCGGTCTTCTTGATAACCGCGAGGGCATCATCATAAGGAATGGTTCCCCTGACCAAAACTTCCTGCGTATCCAAGCGAACATCGAAGGAGGAGACTGACTCGAAGTGAGCTATTTTCAACCTGAAGCCGGATGCCATACTCACTGCCTTTGGCGTTATCCTGGGCTTTCTGGAGTGCACGCGTCACGGCACCGGAGCAACCGCCGCAAGTCATCTGTGGTTGTACACTAAGAGACGTAAGGTGGCATAGGCGCTTTATTGGCATTACCTTGACATCGAATTTGTACGAGTGTTCTTCTGTATCAGCCTGAGGGAGCATTAGTAATCTATGGGTGATGGTAGTAATAGCCGAAAGAACCATTGGGATGTTTATGAGAGTCTGAGACGATATGTGAGCCCTGAATAATATGACATTGTCTGTGACCTACTAATCGAAAGGTAAAGTTGCTATGAAGGAGGTGGTAGTTGGGAAGAGAGATGCTTTGAGGTTCTTATTATCTCGGAAGTGCATCGGCTTTGGCATCGATGATGTGATGTGATGTGTAGCAAGGCAACAGCGCGGCACGTGAACACAAGGAGCGCTCAAACAGCCCGAGCCACCTAAACGTGAGCGCGTTCAAGTTCCTCGGCCGTACCAACTTACTTCGCGTCTGTGGCGTGCTTTCATTTTTTTTACTACTTATCCCAGGTCCATATATCTCCTCTGAAATCCTTTCTGAGCTCCCAATGAGCGTACAGACAAGCGCAGGCTCAGCGCGACTGAACGCCTACCATGGGACAAAGCGTCAACTTATAGGATCAAGTGCCGGTCGAGTTCCACCTGCTTGGCGAACATCAAACGGGCCCGGTGCTGCTGCTACTGTGAATGGAACCGCAACACCTCTGTCG
This sequence comes from Lactarius sp. MG50, assembly GCA_003314065.1. Lineage (NCBI taxonomy): Eukaryota > Fungi > Basidiomycota > Agaricomycetes > Russulales > Russulaceae > Lactarius > Lactarius sp. MG50. Next base: position 14,978 of record QLOZ01014139.1, read on the forward strand.
AAGAAGGCGTTGCAACGAGGCAGTAAAATATTACTCAGCAACCTACCTATGGATGTAGCAGAGACCGAGATCGAGGTGCGCGTACTCGACTGCTTTGCCCCGTTTATAGTGCCCTCATTCCTCGTAGGAACTGTTCAAGAGGACGATAGGCCCTATGAAGGAAATGTTTATCATCTACAACAACCAAGGGCGGTCGAAGGGAATGGCTGTGGTCACTTTTCAACGTCCCACTGATGCTGGTTTGGCTCGATCAAAGTATGATGGCAAGGTGATTGACGGGAGTACGTTCTTTCTAATACCTTCACTTCGTCGACCCACTGACTAGGCATTGTAATGACCAGAACACAAACTTAAAATCGAATTAGTAACAGACAGCGATGAACTCTCACCGAAGGCGCTTAAAGAGCAGCCTTTTGGTCTCCCTTCTTTATTATCCCGTATTTCCGGTCCTCACCAGCAAGAAGCCCCAGTGCCCACGTCGGGAAAGGCAGTTTCTACGACCTCCCCGTATGTCCCCGGTTGAAGCCGCGTTTCACCAGTGCGCGCCGTGTAACGGCGAGAACTTACCCCATTTGTTACTATCCAGCCAGCGTCCAGTGAAG
>QLOZ01014142.1:0-16118 GCA_003314065.1 Lactarius sp. MG50
TCAGTCTGAGTGTTTCTAGAGTGCATAAGATGTTCCTTTGTGACCTTGAGAGTTGATCTGCACGAGCGGAATTCCTGTAATTACTATATTACAGTATTTTTACCCCAAAATATTGGCCGGATGTCAAAAAACCTCCTAAAATTATGAAAAATATGCCAATCGACTCCTTTCATTGTGCTGAGTCTGATTCTGTAATTAGTTTCGGAGATCATCGAGCCATTCTTCCAGAAATAAATCAACATGTTGCCTGCACTCTGAACAGTATGCCATCTGGCCGACCCCAGAAGAGGGCTAAGAACATCAGTGGCCTTCAGAATCAGCCCCAGCCAGCCAACCAATCAGATTCTGAGCTGTGGAGAAGCAGAGGTGTCACCAACAAGTGTCACAACGAGTGATGATGGCCATTCTCAACCCAGTACCATTTCATAGATAAGATAAGATAATGTTTTTCACCCAGATTTGCCAAAAGAGGTACACAATGTTTCAAAATTTTGGTCCAAAATTTTGGCTGGAGCCATTTCTCGATGAAATTCAGAGATCTCAGTGTTTTTGGACGCTTTCAGCCTCCCTGAGTCCAAATCCAGCCTTAGTTTTTCTCAAAAAATTCTAGATCTCAAGATATCAAACTGGATGGCTTTGCTTGTCCGCAACTGTAAACACATTTGATTTTTTTTAAATGATGTATTTGATGACGTACCAGAAATGTAGCAGTCACGATAGGTGACCCAGGCTAAAGCGTCCGCTGTTGAGATGAAGTATGGGGGGTAGGATAACGGAAGCCAGTGGTACCAGTATCAGCACTGGATTTATGCCCATTTTCTGGAAGCAATTCGCTGGGTTGAGGTCATACCACTGGCAGCTTTCATTGTTTGTGCGTCATTGTTCCTTTCAACTTCACGTTACAGACAGTTACAAATTTCAGGTAAATTCTTGGGTTATACGCAAAGACACAGCCGTATTATTGTATGAGGTGTGTCCCCGCCCAACGCGGCCTGGCAAAATCGTCCACACAACCCCTGCACTAGCGGGCCAAGTCCTAAGAATGCCATGCCTTGTCAGTGCTTCAGTTCGAGAGGCATATGCCATGACCTTCATAACAGCTACAGTGTAACTGGTCGAGGACCCATGCTCCGTACGGGGTCTGGAGGGCAATCTTTGCGCTAATTCGGCAGTGACGTTTAACAGTATCTACGTCACGGTTACATCCGATACGGGATGGGCACACGCCATCGCACGCGCTGCCCCACATAGTGACCTGAGGACGCTACGCGACATCCAGTGAGACATGGGATGGAGCTGGTCTGGTCAGCGCCAACACCAGCATTATATTGTTCCTCCTCTACGACGCGTTTCATCAGATGATCTTGAGTATCATGGAGCGATGAAATGCAAGGACGCTTGGATGCCGTACATATCCGCAGGTAGATCATGGCAGTGTAGGATCCGTGGCGCACGGAGGTTGTGAGCATGCGCTAAGGAAGGAAAATGCGACGAGAAGGCGAGGCAAGACACAGAGAACCAAAAATATGACAGATACAAGTTGATATTCATGCCTTCGGCATGTATGCACTGACGTCCATGCCGGAGGCAGGCTTGCAGGCTTGCGAAGCAAGCATGCAATCCCTGCCGAAGGCATGGACGTCAGTGCAGGCATGCCGAAGGCATGAATATCAACTTGTATGACAGATATGAATGACGCGGAGTCCGAAAGCAGCTGACAAAACGAGTCGAGCATCGCACGTGTTGATGCGAACGAGACAAATAGACAGTTTGCCGCCCTTCCAGAGGCGCCGTGCGTGGTTTGGATAAACGATGTGACCGAACTGTCGAACAGTACGGCATTACACGGACATTCGCATACCCACCCGACACGTATGGCGAACGATGGTGTTTCACGGACTCAGAGCGGCACGGAGGGCCAAATATCCTCAGGCGCAATATCATTGTCAAAAGGATTCGGAGAAGGTCAAAGCAGCACCAGCCCCACTCACCGCCGGACGTGGACTAGGCACGTTCAACTCAAGCCGTCCAGACTTTTATGAAACACATAAGACTAATACCATACATAGTTGCAAGGCGATGTGGTGCCCTGTTCAATAAATTTGGGGATCTCCCCTTCTACGTCCCAATGGGTTTACAGCTGAAAAACAGTTAAATCTCACCGCGGGGATCTCTACGTTCCCGTGCACCGAGTTGATCGGCTATGACTCTCCTCGAAACGGTATTACTTCGGCGCTTGACATTTCGGCTGGTCCGCGAGTGCCGCACCTATCAGTCGGTCGGCGGCAAGTTTGCATCGCGCGTCTTGTCGCCATCGTATCAACCTCGCATGAACCAATTCAAAGCGTAGCGCTCAAGACGGCGCGCCAGTGGGTTCGAGGAATGAAAACAGAGACAAGAGGAAGGATAGGGGGTGACCGCCGAGCTGGGGCGAGCAGGCTTCGTCGACGAACAAGGTGCAAGAGAGATCCAGGAGCAGAGACCAGATAGACTTCTCGACGCGAAGATTTCAAGACGCACGACGGTTCGGTGGCTCGGTTTGGTGTCGAGAGACTAGACGAAGAGAGATCAAAATAAAAGAAGGCCTTTAAGAGTTCATGCGAGAAGATGGAAGAGAGAGAATTGCTCCAGAAGAGAGCTGGCCTTCGAGGAGGCCCTTTCGAGGGTTTATATGCCTGTGCGTATGTCTGCAGTCTACCGAGATTCTGCCAACACCTAATCTATCTGTCAACACAGAGTAGCAAGCACCTTTTTAGAGTGAGGTGAAATAAGGGAGACCGAAGACGTCCGAACGCGACTAATGGAGCGGGGAAGCCAAGAAACTGAATGGTTGCTAGATGGCTACGTTTCAAAGGGAATGCAGGAAAACGTAGTGGTGGCGAGGCGTGGAGGCCGTGTAAAGTAGACCTTAAATTAAGCAGTTAAAACATACCAAATCCGAGCACGAAAAGCGTTTAGGGAAATACGACCGATATCGGCCGAGCTGCGAGAGGGTCTAGACATTGCTTCAGAAGGGGATGAGGCTGGCGCGTTGACGACATTGATGAGGGGAGAGGCATGCAGATACGATTGGATCGGATCGGTGTTGCGGGCGCTCCGAAGTACCCATTCCGAGCGCAACGGGTGAGCCCACCTTACAAAAGTCACATTGCAGTAGGAACAGTTTATAATCAAAAATCTTCATATCAGTTCCAGGGTGGTTTTTAAGTCACCGTTATCGTGTATGTGACACCTTTCCTCATGTTGCGACAATCATCAAGGCTGAATAACATGGATGAGTCATTGAGTCCGTTCAGGGAATAACATACGGACAGGAATGTGGTGACCTAACAGAGAAGCATAGCCAGACGCGACCGAGATGCCGAGGCGCAGACCACTGGCATCTGGTTCACTGTTCGCCAGTTGCGACGACTCCGACGAGTTGATCATCGCAGATATTTTGGTAACAGTTGAATGTGAGAATGGAGAGATTAGCCATATGTGGAGTGTTTGAAGACTCCAGCATAATGTCCTGCATTGCATTGTAAAAAAAAATACCTGGCGATGTGCAGGGCAGAGTAATGGGCGTGACTGGAGTACCTCGAGGCTTGACGACGGGAGGAGGAGAAGAGCGAGACAAGGGGAAGGTGTGTAGTAAGCGGCGAATCGAAGTCAAGTCAGCGCGCGCTATCTGATTCGGTCTGATGCGACATTGCCATACAGAAACAGTTACACTCATGTCATGGGATCCATAACCAACCTACGGGTGCTGGGCACTGTGCTGTGCATGCCATTACGAATGACTTAATACTAACTACTAACACCTGGCGTAGCTCGATACGCCGGCAAGCTGTCACCGCCGAAGGCTGAGAAGATTTCCAGGTACGGCTTCTAGAAGTGAACCGAGCCTACCCGCAGCACCTTGCCCGAAGGTTGAATAAAAATGCAGAGGTCCGAGTCATTCATCGTCGGATTGGGCCTACCCTCTCTCCAATCATCTTGCAGCCTGTGCCCCACTCACTGGCAGTAGAACGATCATCTTCTGCGACAGCCACGATGTCAGAGAAGAAGACTAACAGTCTTTCATGCCTATACACAGACCTCCTATCTCCACCGCCAGCATCCTCAGAACCCAGAGTACTTGCAGGATACAGACACAATACTGGTCCCAACATTCAAAGCAACTTCAACAGCCAAAATTTGAGCCAAGGTCACAGCGAGCTACAAGAATACGTTGAACTATCATACGTCCCTTCGATAGAAAGGACAGACTTGTGTCCTCAGACTTTGGTATGGTGGCGACATCTTCCTCAATTCCATGGACAAGTAGGTCCTTGAATACATCAGCCTAGAAGCAATCATTGATTTATACCAACGCGACCCAAACAGACAACACTATTTTCTGGTATTCCGGATGCGACAAACACTCTCTGGGGGTGCTTGCCGAAGACAGGAGGATTGATGTCTGAATCACGGGAGCTGCCACTAGAATGGCCTCCAGAAGTGTGCCCTTCGATGATTCCCGCTTCCGACGGCTTCAATAGGTGCCCTTGGAATGGGTCCGGAACATTTTCAAATGTTGAGACAGATGTGAACGGCGCTAGCTCTGGCCGGGTATGGGTACGTGTTGTAGAAATGTACTCAGCCTCCTGGAATTGATCCGCCTTAGGACATCACCTTACGAGAAGAACATATACAACCCGTCGGTCGTCAGCCCCGAGGACAGGAGGAATGCCAGCCATTTGCATGGGGTAGCAATGTCCAGCTGCTTCACCTTCGTGATGCAAATTTATTTCCTGACAATATATCCCCCAATCGATTATCACGACAACAGCTGGGAGGCACACTAGGTAGTCACGCGATATTGCATTCCTAGCAGCCTATGAGTCTAACTTCAGAAACTTCAGAGCTCAATGACACCCGACAAAACCCCGAACCAGAAAGCGTCCGGAACCCCAAGCATGATGGCAAGGCTTCCCCCAAATATCGTTGTACTGAATGCGGAAAACAGTATCGGCGTGCCCAAGAATTAAAACGGCACAAGCGAGACAAACATGAGCAGCTGCGCAAGTGTCCCTTTTGTCGTGCAGAGTGGAGCCGCCCGGAGAAGATAAGGGCCCACATCATTATAGACCATAGAGACCGTTTCAACGAGCAAGGGCATCAAGAAATTCGCCGTTTGCGGGGTCGGACCGACACGATTCACTTTCTCACGGAATGTGAAGTTATAGTGTCTCGCAGAAGCAACATGTTCGTGCCCAGACCCTTGGTTCACTCCAGCCCGATCGGTGCATAGACAATAGCAGAAGGAGACTACAAAGTTACAGGAATCAGGGGAGATACAGAATGTGCTACGTAGATTCGTGCCAGTGGAATCCGTGTTAACCCCCCATCTGGTTCTGGATTTGTGGGACACGTTCCGAGTCGCTAAATCACCTACCACTTGGTATGTTGTTGCCCGGGCCCTTTCCCCAGTAGGTATTTGGTCCTTTATGTCGTAGATTAATTACGGATATAAATTATTCACCCGTCTCGTGGCACGAGGAGCTGAATGCGTGTGACTGGTCTGCACGTATGAGTTGGCTTCCCTTCCCAAAGAAATCTGGTGTTGTCAGCCTGCTGAGGCCAGCCTGACCCGGGGGCACCGAGAACCGGCGTGGGAGTTGGGCTTATATCAGTCAATAGCCTCCGCGCCCTGCCCGATTGATTATAGGGATGTTTGTTTTTTGATCGGCAAACGGCCTTCCCTATAGTCACTGGCAAACCTACCCGAACCTCTTAACCTAGCTCACGCAAGTCCCCGACGGCTTCAAACTTGAGGAGATTCAAGTTGGCCTTCTGCCATTCTTTGGTGAGGTGTGGATGATGTCAACCGTGTCCATGGACTGCCTGCCAGTGAGGACATTTTGTACTGGAGAACAAACTAACTCGACCCTTTTATAAATGACACCCATGCTGGCTATGGGGACGATGCCTTTTTTACCCTAACCCGGCTCCGCGACAAGACCAAAAGCACACCCAATGTGAGCATCAGCTGATGATGGCCTCCTGTCCATCCGACTAATAATTCCTTTCACGGGAAACGCTCGATAAGTGCTTCCTACCTGACACAGGACAACCTAGAATACCTCGAGACCCACGCAACCCATGCCAACCCTCGTGCTACTGGCCCGACATGTGATTGGACCTCACCTCGAAGGAAAACATATATCCTCCTGTGGCCCCTGCCAACAAAACAAATTTATTATCCCATTAGTCCACTGTAACCTCTCCCAGTCCCCCGCCAATGTGGCTAAGGTATTGCAATCGATTTTGTTTGACCCACCCATCCGACAAAGGTCAGGGTCGTATTGTCACAATGGCCGGCCGCTCGGGCGCCGACATCCAGTTCTTGCACAACTAGACAAATACCCTGGTTTCGCCCTGTTGTTTTCCAGACTTGATTCTGCGAGAACGGGTTGCGCGAGGAACTTGTCTCGAACGGCAACAAGTACTTCCTCTCTCAATTCTGAAGGCATCCGCTAAACGGCGCCGCCCACTCATAGGTGCAATAATGAAAGACGTTATCAGCTGGCTTCCAACCCCAGACCTACGGAGAAAGCGACAGACGAACAGGACAGTAAATCAATGCGCCGTTTCCATGTGAACTACCAGCAATGCAGCCGTGTGAGCACACTCTCATGTGTTTGTCTTGACATCATGGGGGTATCAACTAACGCACCCGCCAGCTGTGCTCCCTTGCACCTGCACCTCAGCTCTCAGTATCGTCGACTTCCCCAATACTGCCTGCAACAACCTCATTAGGTCGAAGATGAACCGCGCTAAGTTCGCGAATGTACAGACGCGACCCTGACAAAGTTGGCGACCGCGTCCTCTCGACCTTGCACAGAAAGCGATACTCAGTTGAACAGTCGAGCACGTTGGAGAGAGGGGTCGCGCCCCCAACTTGAAGGACTCGTCGATGGGTTCAACCAAGGTTACCCGCTATATGTACTACTTGTCCCGTGACTTCCTCATCATGTGACCCCTGACCTATCCCAACGTCACGTGCGTTTCAACAAGAGCCTTGACACCATCCCAACTCGGGCATCGACATCCTCACTCGCCCCATCGCCAGAGTTGTCAACAACCTCCACCTCCCCTGGTGCCTTGTTTCGGCGGTCTTTCCTGGTAGTTAATCGTTCAGCTAGATCTCAGCCTCCTCCCCTGGAAACGCCATTGTCATAGTTCAAGGCGTGCTCGCGGGCCAGCATCACGGAATCCCGCTCAGTCTTGAGGGCTGCACCAGGAGAGGTATCGTATACTCGAACGGGCTGCTCGCATCTCCCTACTCAACAGCACTATATTTTTTTCGAAGTATTGCCATCGTGTGCGCGTCCATCTCAAACATCACACGTACTGTGGTGCTGGTAGCATGGTTCTTTAGGCTATACGAGAAGAATGAGGATAAGGCATATGTGTATGTTAACATGCTACTGACCAACAGAAACCCAGTGTTGTGGCCGGTTTTTCATAGACGGCCAATCCCGTGCTCATCGCTGGCTTTCACCAGCGCGTAGTCGATAACCAGACGGGGACGTTTGGTAAATCGTCCAAGAACAGAAACAGAGTTGCGGCAGCCATTCTAGCGGAAGTTGCGAAGGGAGGGAGATAACTACATGGAACCTCAGACTCTTTTTGAGGCTTTCGTGTCAAGTCTGTGGCCCTGGTTCTCCCACAAGGAATTGAATCTCTTCGAATCACTCCCTCATGGGGATGCTCATGACGTGGTCTGTGGAGGCTTCATTGGCGCAACCGGTCCTTGTTCTTCAAAAAGACCCGGACCTACTTTCCAGATACCCATTATCGGACGTCCAGTTCTGTAGCACCTCAACTCTCAAGAAACAATTAACAGCATAAGATATCTCGCCCCGGACGCGCCAGCCTACCGTAGGAGACCACAAGTACAGCATCAGGGCGGTATTAGATGCTTGAGGGCCTTTGAGGGCACGGCCGCTTCACATTCATTTATGATGGCCTCACATGTTATGCAGGTTATCAATGGTCTTCACTCTTGTCATTCAGACGAGCATGGGCGCGGCTTTATAAGCATACAGTATGCATTTCGCCTCGCAAAATTGCACTAGGCATAGGTCGTCTCCAGAATTAGGCGGATACGCAATACCCTGAGCCATGTGTGATGATAATGGCGACTCCGACTCCGAGGCCTCGCTACATCAAAGACATTAGACAAACCGCAGAGCAAAGCGCCGGTTACACGATGATAAGGGACCATCAGAGAGAAAAGCAGGCGCTTCCGAGGCACTCTGTAACCTCTGTAGTAATCCATAGCGCCGTGGCCCAATCGGGGGCAAAAGTGATGTATCCTGACCTAGGCGAGAGGATTTTGCGCGAGTCAAATCTAAAGTGGATTGGTTTCCATGAGCAACTTCCCCTAGACTAAACTAAGAATAATCGACCTCACGAGGGCCGCCTCTGGCCTAGATCAGTCGATGTTGATTGCCTAGGTCCGAGTCGGGCGCCCGAGCCTGTGCAATAAATAAGATAAGATCCTTCCAATGATAATTGAACGTCGCGAGGAACCCATCATCCTGTCCACCCCTTAGCAGACTCTCCACCGCTCTTTCCCTTTCTCCCCCCCCTAGTAGATCATGTCTTCTTCCGTGACTCTGACTAATCACACTGTACGAAACGCGAAATACGACATTCCACCATCCGTGTTTACACTCCGCCGAACCGCCCAGCTGGAGGCGCTTTACACTATTATCAGGGACAAGGACACGTCGCGAGGGGATTTCATCTTCTATTCAGACCGGATCATTCGTCTGCTCGTCGAAGAGGGCTTGAATCATCTGCCTATTGTGCCCAAGGTCGTCGAAACACCTACTGTATGCGCTACTGAACGTGTCTTTGGTGTTCAAACTCATACTAGCAATTTGCAGGGTGTCGAGTATGGAGGTGTCGGGTTCGAGGGAAAGATCTGTGGTGTTTCTATTTTACGCGCGGGGGAGGTGCGTCCTCCGACCGTCCCACACTATCTCATTTTATTCACGACTTTAATATGCAGGCAATGGAACAGGGTCTAAGGGAGGTTTGCCGTAGCGTACGCATTGGCAAGATCCTCATTCAGAGAGTGAGTTGGGCCTTTTACGTATCTATCACCACGTTGCCCTGAACTGTCCTTTAGGATGAGGAAACAACGCGTCCCAAACTCTTCTACTCCAAGGTATAATCGTCTTCTCCTTGACACTGTGACGATTGAGCACCATACGCGCACAGCTCCCTCAGGATATAGCGCAGCGCTATGTGCTTCTCCTTGACCCAATGCTTGGTAGGTCCTAGCATTTGCTACTCCGCCGACGACAGCTCAGGCACAACAATTAGCGACCGGTGGATCGGCTATGAAGGCTGTTGAGGTAATTATGGAGCATGGCGTCCCTGAGGACCGTATCATCTTCATCAATTTGGTGCGTGCTCTTCTCCATACATGATCTATTGGTGCAGATGTCTCATATCGGAGGGTGCAGATCTCCTCGCCTGAGGGTTTGAAAACATTCACTACGCGCTACCCAGCGCTGAAAGTGGTGAGTCTCCCTCTGACTAGCCTTCCCACTTTTTTTTGTCTTAATGATGGGACCTCTAGGTGACCGGGTGGATCGACGAGGGTCTGAACGAGCGAGCGTATATTGTGCCAGGACTTGGTGACTTTGGCGAGCGGAGGTGCGCTAAGCCTCGAACGGGAGGTAGACGGATAAACACACTAACGCATATTTTCAGGTATTGCGCATGACATACTGCGTAGATGCCGTTCTACATCTCTCCCTGTTGTTTTTCAATGGACTATGGAAATACGTGTGCTTTTTTGATCTGTTGTGCGAAATATGCCTCTGCGAAAAGGATCCTAGCCGTATATGAATAGCTCTTCCAACTCGATCAAACGGCGGCAGACCAGAGGAGTGGCTATCCTCATGCTCTTCTACGTCCCTCTCAACCTGCTGCGCTATTGACGGGAAGATATAAGGACCTTCGGCAGTACCTGTGGCTTGGGCATAATCGCGTCCTTCGCTTGTTGTCGTATCCAAGGCATTACTAAGTCGAGCATTTACGAGATGTTCTAGGGTTGGTCTACGAAACTCACGGAACGCCCCCGCCGTACAGTACAGCTGGGGAAAAGGAGGTAACTGCGAGGGGCACGGGCACTGGCAGAAACCCAGGCCCGTCAGATACTTCGTAGCATGACTAGCTATCCCGACACCTCGCAACTTGTCCATGGGAAACTTGTGAACTCACCCCGTCTCTGTGTGGATGTGCCTAGTGAGGTTTGTATGGCGCAGCATGTACAACCGGATTTTGTTCTCTATCCCAAGGCGTACAGCACGTCCAAAACAACACACGGGCACGTGATGTGTTAGTGTTTCCCCGTGCTAAGTCACGGTTATGAGCAGATCCCTTCGCACCGGCCGCTCATAACAGACTGGCAAGGCGTTACTCTTAATACCGCCTGCGGGGAACTAATTTATTATTGATACTTGCCAGAGTTTTTTTAACCCAAACAAGGCAGCAATATCCTTCTAATTATTCCGAGACCCAGAGTGCCAAGTCATCGAGGACAGAAACCTTTGTGTATACCTAAAGGTGAGGGGGGAAAGCCTTGAACAGAACGTAAAATCGTAGGTGATGGGTCACTGGCCTTGAACAGAACATAAAATCATAGGTGATGTGTCAGTGACCCATCACCTACGATTTTACGTTCTGTTCCAGGCTTTTCCCCCTCACCTTTAGGTATGCACAAAGGTTTCTGTGCTTGGTGACCTGACGTCCCCAATAGTAAATAGGAAATGCATTTGTCGGTCGTTGAACTTGAAGTGACATCCATCCTGTCTTCATTCCGCCGGACTCGTCTGGACATTCTATGTCAGGACGGGCTCTCAACCGCGATATAATTCGTGGCACTCCTCACGCAGGAGAAGAACTTGCCAAGACCTGCCAGACTAGGGTATGGCCCGCGAGGAGGAACTGTGCATGGCACCAAACCACCAAGAGTGAGTTGATTACGCAGACGGTAGACCACATGGCATTTCATTTAGGTCACACCTTCTGTGTTTGTGTGGACACTGGCACCCACCATTGCGCCCTAATATTCTCAGTACGTAGATGAAACTTCCATGGAGTACGGGGGTTTTGATTGAATGCTTGAGAACAACATTCATCGACTGGGCCCGAACGCCCCGTGCAGCCAAAGATGGTACCCGGTACCTGTGACACTTGTTCCGACGTCTATTGAGCCAGCTCTACTGCGGAAGGGGTGTATATGTATGCGCGGACAATCCCGGACATCGATAAATTCCTTGGATGCGATTCATACTGTAGTATCGATTGAGTTCATAGGGTACAAATGCTGTAATTCCCAAGAGAACGCTGACAAGATCTACCCTCCCGCCGGCTATTATCCAGTCATGAACGCACTCCATGCCGTGCTATCCCATCGTTTGCTCTACTATATCCTAATTGGGAATATCAAATATCCCAATTGGGAACCCACCTTTCTGCGCCCTTCATCCCAATTAGGCCAGCCCCCCCCCAAATCAGGCTAGGTGGAATGCGATACCGCATTCCACATTACAGAAACCGGCTACGAGCTCTGACAGTGCTCTCGGAATTGCCAGCCTGAGTTGGCCAGGGCCGCGGCAGCTCAGCTCAACTCGGCTCTTTAACAACACTTCTAGTCACTTGGGTCGCATTACGCGGAACAGTTCTCCTTGGACTAGCACCTTACAGTAAGTTATTATATAGCTGAGCTCTTGGATGGCTCTCGTTTCAACTGTCCCCAAGACTGACCGCAATGGTTGCTCCTACCCTTCTGGCGTTCCCATGACGTGCCCCATTGCACCTCTCCAGTGTCTCCGTGTCGTCGATTACGCACGTCTCAAGGGAGGTGACTTGCATGAGATCGAGACTATGGAAAGCTGGGACGGAGATTGGTTTCTGGTAGTATGCCATACCGTCTTTATGTCATACCCGTAGTAGTTCCCGACGGGGCCCCTAGCCTGAAGAACCACGGCGTCGATGGGGAAGCTGACGCTATGTTCGACTTGGGCGTGCAGCCCTTAGAGCCGCCACTCGAGGAGAAGATGAAGGGTGACACTGATTGCCCATTTGGGTGCGCTCGCTCCGCCTGCATGATGCGTGTGAAATCCACTCACTCTCAAGCCCCGGCTACAATTCTAAAGGTGCATACACATCCGATGCGATGGGTACGACGGATAATGTCGAATTCATGAATATCTCGAAGGACGACGTGCTGGCGCACCCGGTTTCTGTGCACCGCACATATCCGGCACCAGTCGTCCAGCACGTCACCGTGAACGACATCGCGGTCGCGGGCTTATTCGTGTGCGCAAGTCGATGGAGGCCAACGGGACGTTGGTTAGGGCCCTGAATGTCCGTCTTGGGCACTCGCGCGGCACGCTGGCTACACACCACTCGCTGAAGGAGCACAGTAGGAGAGAGGCACTCTGCATCAAGGCGCCCAAGCTGCAGAACCCTTCTCACAACAAACCGACGCTTGGAGGGCATACCGACTTTTGCTGGAAACGGACGAGTGGAAATATGTCCGGGCAAGCGCGTCACACGGAAGTCTGTGGAACGTAGTTGATTAAAATGTTGTCACACCAGCCGATTCACGTTCCTGGACACCTCGTGTGTAACCTTGGAGATGCTATGGAGATCTTTAACGCGGGGGTTCTGCCCTCTAATCTTCACCGCGTCGTGTATGCCAACCTCGCTATCGGTTACCTGCAGATGCCGAACTCGCCACTCCCCATGTCCAAGCTGCATGGGACTGAGAGTCAGCCTGGTGATCCGTAATGTACTTTACGCGCTCAGACAATCAGTTCCACAGGTGCCGTTATCGGACCAAAGTGGATTCATCGCAGAGGCGGTCTCGAAGGCGCCCGAAGGGAACTACAACACCGGTCAACAACAGGGGGTCTATCGCTGCTTCCATTCTTTGTTCAATCCACGATCGGCAAGCAACGGCCGGGGAGTCCGAAGGGAACACAACAGGACCGTTTGGAAGATGGTCTGATGTCTGATTCTGTCGTAAGAATCGTATCCTGCATGCTCCTTCTTGTTGACGATATCCAGTTCTAGTTGGATTGATTGATCTTGAGTGGGGGGAACTGGATGGAAGTCGCCATGTGTTACTGTAGTACGACATGATCGTGGGAGAATAGATACTAAGAGGTTTAGCATGGAGAAGTGAGACTCGAGCGAAGAAATTTACCGCCCCAACCTCTTGACCTTGACCACCTCTTTTGAACTTATCACAGACCTTTTTCGTTCGGTCTGTTTTACTCTATCTGCTACATCTTCGTCCTCTCCTCGTGTTGACCAAAAAAAAATGACATCTGACCAGTCCTCATCTCCCTCTTCGCCCTCCTCGTCTTCCTCCCTCAGGCGCAGACATTCTGGCTCAGCGACAACTCTCCCACCTGCTCTTGCGACACTGCGAAATAGTGTCTATTTATCTGTCGATCAACCACCGCGACCAAAATCAACTCCAGCAGACGAGCGCGGGCGACTACCCTCGCGAAAGCGTCTTCACGAGGGGAGCAACAACTCAAGTGAGACCTCAGATGATGAGGTAATACCGGCTCCTGTGCCATCACATCCACCCCGGAGTGTTCCACGGCTACAGGGTGTACAGCATGTGCGTGGCGGACTCGAAGGCGCCAGCGAGGATCAGGAGGTTGCTTCGAGACCCACACGGCCGTTGCCCACTAGTCGTTCTCGAGGCCTGCCTAGCTCGAATCCATCGATGGTTCCGGTGCAGGCGCAGGTACCGCGTGGGCCAGGTGCGGTGAACGGTCCTCGCCGGCTCTTTGTCGTGCTCGAGCAGGCGTGCCTTGAGGCATATAAGGTTAGTAGCACCGGCAAGTCGCGCAATGGGCGTGAAGGCGAGGCAAAATACACGCTTCTCAATTGCGACGATCATCAAGGCATCCTCGCGAAGACCGGTCGTGATATCGCTGACGCCCGACCCGATATCACGCATCAGTGTCTCTTGACGTTACTCGACTCGCCGTTGAACAAGGCAGGCTTGTTGCAGGTTTACATACACACTGCGAAGGGAGCGCTTATCGAGGTGAATCCGCACGTCAGGATTCCTCGCACGTTCAAGCGGTTTAGCGGACTGATGGGTCAGTCAGTGATCTTTACGTATTTCTTGGCCTTGTGTTGACTGATGGTTCTGATCTGTCAGTGCAATTACTACACAAACTTTCCATTCGAGGCGTGAACGGTCCAGAGAAGCTTCTGAAGGTCATCAAGGCATGTCATCCTTTACCGCCCGAAGCCGTATCTTATGACCAAACTCATAATTAGAACCCTATCACGGACCATCTCCCTGTGAACACCTACAAAATCAGTATGTCCGTGACAAAGATGCCTGACCTGTTGGCTCATCGACTGTTGGAAAGCTCTTTCGGGTGACTCGCAAACCGTGCGACTATCGCGATACTTGACCACGCTGCCCGAGACACATCACATTGCCGTGTTTGTCGGTGCAATGGCCCGTGGAAAGGACGACTTTGCAGATCACGTCGTTGATGAGAAGATCAGCATCAGTGATTACCCGCTCAGTGCGAGCGTTGCTTGCGGCAAGGTAAGGATTATGCCCTATATGCCCCGGATTGTAAATGACAGCTGGGCAGTTTTGCTGCGCTCTGGAAGAGCTTTGGGACATCGTCTGAACTTGGACTGCGACATTCCTACTTGCAACCCCTTTCAATCTCGCTTTTATACACGTGTACTATTATGATATCCCAAAATGCGAGGATGAGGACAAGGTCTGATATTGGTGAATATCCGCTCATCTTCGAGATCTTACCAGGGCGACGCCCCATTGTTTGATGGTTTAATTTTTTTCAGAGATAACGTTGGATCATCCGTGCATTTCAACCTGCGCATCTATTTATTCCCTTCTTTATCGACGCACTCTATCACACATCGTACTGATCATGACCACCCATCACCTAACACCACCGCCGTCATTTACTCACCCGCCGTGACGATGTGCTCGTGTTTTAGTTGTAACACTAGCACCTCCCCCTGTAATATGGTACAGTACGAGTACACAGGTCGCGCCACTGCCCTGTCTCATGCTCGTGAAGCACTGCAACTCAACTTGCGGCTGCACGAGTGTTGTAACAAATAAAAAGATCTCAAAGGAATGCCTTGGGAGCCTGAGTTGCTGAAGGAGTGAGGTGAAGTAATGAAGCTGTGGAGGATAACCGAAAGAGGAAATCTATTTATTATGGCGCGCAGGGACATCGCCCTCCGCAACACAAGTCAACGCAAGCAACTCTTCCCACCCATCTCGTCCTCCAAGAACTTATTACAGCTAGCCATCGATCTTAGAAAATTTACCGAACCTGTATCGTCTTTGATCTCGCATCACAAACAAGCGAACAAGCTCTTCTACCAATTCCGCAATAAAGAAGCATGTCAGGACCCGCAAGCGCATCTCCACTCCCGCCAGGCGTGACCGACCCTAATTATCACCCACTGCCTGGCCGTCTCGGGAACATGACAGTACCCCAACAGCATGCGCTCGATACGATCAGGAAGGAGGTGCAGGACGAGGGTGCGTTCGTCCCTGAGCGTATGGACGATGCCACGCTCCTCAGGTAAGAGCACTCCCCCCCCCCCGGAGCTCCACTGTCGTTTTATGCCCTTGCGATTGCCACAAAAATTGGTGTCTGACGATTCCTCCCGCCACACGTTGGGATGTATGATTTTGGCGTTTTTCAGGTTCTTGCGCGCTCGCAGGTTCGATGTGCCCAAGGCCAAGGCGATGCTCTTGTCGGCGGAGCAGTGGCGAAAAGAGGAGAAGATCGACGAGCTCGTGCAGTGCGTGTTTTTTCATATGTTGGAGCCCACATTGCGAGAGACGTGACTGTGCTGAGACGGGAATTCCTCTCTCAAGGACATTTGATTTCAAGGAGAGGGAAGAAGTGAACAAGTACTACCCCCAGTACTACCACAAGATCGACAAGGTAGGTCTGCGTAATCGGTCTCCCCCCCTTTTACGCGGGGCGAGAGCTCCTTTTTTTTCTTTTTTTTTCTTTTTTTTTTTT
>QLOZ01014147.1:738-20375 GCA_003314065.1 Lactarius sp. MG50
ACACTGTAGGTTTCAGATGTGGAGTGTGGTACTAGTATGGTACGGGTGCAAGGTGCGGTATGACGCGGGTGCGGGATGCGGGGTGCAGGGGTGTGGTGTGCGGTGTTGGCCGTATATTCACAGGTACGGTTGCGGTGTGGAGCGGGTGCGGTATGGTACGGGTGTGGGGTGTGCGCGGTGTTACACGGGTACACACCGTACCAACACTGCGGCAACCTGTGTGGTAAAAACCGCGGTTTTACCCGCACCCGTGCGGAACACTAAACACTTGTGCACCTAGTCACTTGTGCACTACCAGAAAGGCCTACGTCTTGAGCCACAGCAATCAAGAGGAGACACCACAGAAGGCCTACGTATTGAGCCTTAGCAATCAATAGGAGAACCACAGTATAACGTCCACAGTACCCGCAGTACTACCCCACGAAGCAGGACTTGGGCTGAACCAAGTCATAGACAGCACGCCGCTAAGAACGCCCAAGGCTGAGCGTAATAGATGAGGTTCACTCCCAGTACAAGGAGAACCTCTACCAGGCCCTGGTCAACTCTAGGCAGAAGAAGTTGGCCACCTAGTACTTCCCTGCTATAAGGGATGAGATTATTAAGAGCCTAGTAGCAGATACTAAGAAGCTCATAGCTGACAAGTCTGCCTCTAACCCTACCTATCAGTTAACCTTTGAGGCTGAGGGCAAGGCTGCCTTCTCTCTCTTTGCCTCCAGTATCACCTCCTGAGAGCAAGAGGCAAGGCTACAGGCCCTGAACCACTTTGAAAAGCAAAGGGCTCAAAAGGAGGCCAATTGTTATGCTCTGTGAACTTGTACACTTTATTTTTACTTCTATACTATGCTTACCACTTCACTCCTTGACTCTATGGACTGCCAGGCCCCTATGGCCCATGATTCTGCTCTTATGTCTCACCTCTATCTCCAGTACTTATCACCAGGTCTGACAGACTGCCTGGACCAGTGCACAATCACTAGTGCTACATTTGCATGCCTCTGCACATGTGCTGCCTTAGCACCTTACTGACTCATTTTTATATGACTCCCTTACTGTATCATGACTTCTAATGACTCAAGCTACTTCCTAAGTGTCCTATGACTCACACTAACTCCCTGTAACTCATAGCACTTGTACTTATATCATGTCGCTTCACCTAGAGCAAACCTTAAGTTTGTTCTCTTGTGAATCTAAGACTTGTGAACCACCTCTTGTGTGCCTTTGCTTGTGAATCCTCACTCCTCAGGCCCATTGCCTAACTTCACTCAGATTTCCCTCATCTATGCTAAAGGGGAAGGAACTTAAGATCAAGCATCACTGCAGTATGCTAGCTAGGGAGAGATACTTAGACCTCTTGCCTACATGCCCTCAGTCCCTAGCATCACCTACACCCCCTCCATTGCCTGTGAAGGTATGCTCACTGTTAAAGCATAACATCTCCCTAGCATCTTTCCTTCATGTCCCTCAACCTCTGTCATCTCCCTTGGCATGCTCTCCAGGTTCATGTTGTTGGGAGTGAGCATGGCAACAGATACCTGCTCATCATCAACATTATTCATTAGGATTGCATCCTAATGGCATGTGGGTTAATGCAACAATGCTATGTGTGCCTCTTGCAGCACCACTCCAAGGTGTAAAGATTAAGCAGTGTATGCTCAGCTTTGTCCAGCACATGCCCATAATCCATGAGCAGGTGCCATTATGAAGGGGTCAGCATGCTGTCCAAACACAGTCACAACAAGGTCAATGTGCAGGACAGACCTTGCACTGGTTGTCACAGCCAGGGAAGTACTCCTTGTGTTATGATCTAAACTACTTACTATACTTTTTCTTCTCCTCTACTCTTTCCCTTGACCCTACCTGTTATGCCTGAGCACTGGGTGTATCATATTGGTCTGTCACTGAGTTAGGTCTCGACTCAGGCACTATGAGTCTTGGGCTTGAGACTGGATGTAGTGGCAGTTCTCTTAGGCATGCAACCCAACATTAAGGGTTTGCAAGGGGGGGTTCAAAGTCAGGCAATCAGCCTAAGGATCTGAGGATGCACAAGTCAAGAGGAAAGCCGGTTAGCCACCAAGGGGCTAGAGCAGAGCTCAGTATTGGTACAGGAGAACAAGCCTAGAGGATACATGCTAATCTAGGTGGCCTTATATAAGTAAGGAGTTGCAGGAGTTAGATACCAAATCAGGTCACATGAGTCTTGTATTGTAATGGAGTCTGGGGTTCAAGGCAACCAGGAGGTGGTGAAGGGAAACAATAGTATAGGGTAATAGTATAGGGTAGTCAGAAGCGTAACACTGCCCCTCTGCCAGGTCTGAAGACATCTGTCATGGTCATGTCCTTGTTGTTGATAGAGAGTAGTGTTGAACCAGAAACAGTAATAGGCTTTATGCCTCACCCAGTTGAGTAGTAATCCCCTTATGGGAAGTACAAAGTGCACACTCTTTTAGGATATTAGTTTACTGTCTCCTAGTGACCAGTCATGCCTCTCATTGTGTATATAAACCCCCAGGTAGCATGCTCTAATCCTCAGTACTCTGACTTCTACTTGTCGCTGTATAAGTGAGTCTCTTACTCCCTGGTTGTATGCGCACTATGTGCTGCTCATCAGGTTATGGGCCCTGGTTGCCCATGGCGCCCTTGTGGGCTGCCTCTGCTCATTGCACCTTCAATGGCTGCATCTTGTGCCTTGATGGCTGCACATTGTTGTGCACAGCTTCCAGCTGTCCTGCTGCATTCATTTGCACAGGTGAGTCTTCATTATCGCACTGCACGATGATGAGCACTCAGCCACACTTGTGCATGCCTAGGCTGCATGAGGAATGCCCCTCTCAATGGTTGTTCTTGGTCAAGTGACGCACTGCAAGGTGTGGCTAACTGTTGGTTTAAACAACTGTCAGAGGCATCTTGCTGTGTGTCCCCAAACCAGGAACAAACAGCAAGAAGGAGAACGCTTGTTATGGCGTACTAGTTGCAGTATACCATGATAGGCATTCCCCTGGCTTCCTAGTCTCTTATACCTGATGTCCGATGAATTCACAGTGTCACCAGAGTCCCACTGGTGCATCACTACGATGTAACACAGGTATTCTGATGGCATTGTTGATTACATGGTCATCAGACACTGTAAGCAAGTAAAAAGAGAATTGGAGAGTGGAAAATGGTGCTCACACTTTTCCCTACTAGCCATGAAGTTGAATAGACTATCTGGTGATTCTCACTCGCTGCATAGCCCTTCCACCTTCATAGCCAGTAGATCGAAGCATGAGCTCCATTATCTCCTATCTGATCCCCTTCATTGTTACAATATGAGGATCGTAAGGATAAAGCAGACGCAATAGACCGCATGTTTCCTTCCACAAAATGAAACAATCTGTCTACTATGGCCGATTGTCCATATGATGCTCACATTGTAATTGTGTAGGAGCAACTCCTCATTGTCCTTTTTGACACCTTCTGGAGCACTTCCACCAATGTGATGCAATCATATTGGAGGTTACGCTTCAGGGGCAGTGAAGAAGACGATGTGGAGCCAATCTCTCATGCACCGTAGAAGGCTGCATACCGCAACCAGTATAAGAGTCTACCTGCTCACTGTTGGCAACAGTGAAGCATGAGCAGGACCTGGAGCAACAATGCATTCATTTTCTGAGTTCTCACTTGCATAGTCAATATGCTGATTACTCTTCCAGATGCTTTTCTTACTACAGATCTCTCTTCAACAATGTCCTCCGCTCTTGTAGCTCTTGTCCTGGTCTTGGATGGCACTAACTATGCCAAATGGGCTCATCCTATGGAGTCCTTCCTCAAGACACAGTCCCTTTGGAGCATCACCAAAGGGATCTACCTTTGGCCTGCTGACCCTCCGCTTCCTGCTGGTTGGCAGCCAAACAATCCTCTTCCAGAGGTTCCTGATGCCACTATCACCGCTCGCATTGAGTGGAACAAGGTCAATGATCTTGCCCTTGGGAACATCACCCTCCGCCTCATCCCTTCAATTCAAGACGCAATTGCTGGGAAGAATGCTCCTGAGACATGGGAGTTCCTCAAGGACACCTATGCTCTCACCTCCCCTTCCTATGCATATTCGCAATTTCACCTTGCATCTACCTTCTGTCTTGATCCTGCTCGCCATCCCAGTCCTCAAATTGAATACCTCCAGTCCCTCTATGAGCGTCTTGACAACCTTGATGTCAAGATTCCTCCAGTTATTCAAGGGATGATGCTCTTCAATGCCCTTCCCCCTTCTTGGGAGACCGTCATCCCAATCATTATGGCTGGAGCCACCATCTCCTCCCTTTGGCTTGAACCTATCAAGCAGTACTGCCTTGCGTAGTGGGATGCCACACAGAACAAGAAGGCATGGAGCAATGCTCTCACTCATGTGACCACCAATAAGATATCAGCCGTCAAGTGCAGGCAAGGAGCTTTGTCCTTTCAACAGCAGCTTGACACTACTCCCCCCTCATCATCCAAAGGCAAAGGGAAAGCGCTGCAAGGCAGCAAGTCCCCTCGCAAGAAGTCCACTCATGGCACTTGTGCAGGCCACAAGAATAAGCAGTGTGACCAAGTGCATTTTGCATCAGTTGCTGTGCTTCCTTCTCCTGCCTTCACCACTGTCGCTGTGATCAGTCCCTCTGGGATTGAGACGTGCTCAGTGGAGACCACTCAGCCCTTCGTCTAGAGGAATGAAGTGGCAAAGACTTTCTATCCCTCTTTGGCTAGCGCGATGACCCTCGCAGCTGACATTGGCCAGCCAGCCACATAGCGTGTCCTTAGGACACTTGAGCAGCGCATTACCTCGCCTGCCAATCCCTCACTGATGTCGCTCCACAAGTGCATTGGTGCAAGGATGACTGCTGGACCCAGTCACATGACTGACGGGCCCTTAGTCACTCAGGCCGACGATTCAATGCCTGAATGCACTCTCAGCTCCCATGGCTCGCTGTTCACCAACAGTGACTCATCCCCCTCCTCCTCCGTTGCATCTACTCCATGCAACACACCACTGCATTCTCGCACCCCAGATTGTGCAGTGAGTGCACCTCCCCTCTCTGCTAGATCTCTTGCTGAGATATGGGCACAGATCAACGCAGAGCGTGACAGGGAATACTTGGAACACCCCTATACAGGGTATCATTCCATTTCCCCCATCAATCTGGAGGATGCCGTCTCCCTTGGAGATGATAATGGCATGGACTGGGACCAGCTCCTCAATGGTGCTGCTGGCACCAATTTCATCATTCAGGATCGTCAGAATCCTGACACGATGATGGGAGAGTACATCCATTCATCCACTCTTGCATTGACATATGCTTACAGCCCCTCAGCTTGTATCGCTTTGACTGAGGAGGACCGTACTGTACTACTTAAGTACAGTTGTACCTGTAATAGCATGACATGTCCCAAATGTAAGACTAAAGCCTCGTCTCAGGACGGCTGGATACTGGACTCTGGAGCTAGCCTCCACTTTACTCATTCCATAAGTGACTTCATTGACTATGAACTGATGAGTTCATTCGCAGTCAATACTGTGAACTCATCCATTTCAGTCAAAGGTAAAGGTGCAGTCTTGCTTGCGCATCAAGTCACTTTAAAAGGGATAACAAAGAAGCATACTACACGCCTCTATCCAGTCTTCTATATACCGCAATTGACGGTAAGACTGTTATCCCTTGGGCTCTTTTTAAACCAAGGTATGAGAGTCTATGGGAATTCCGCCCATCTCTCATTATCCTTGAAGAAAGTTCGCTTTCCTGTCATACAGTGTGTACCATGTATGCCCGGAGATGCCCTCTACTAGTTATTGGCTACCCCCGCCAATACACAGCAGATAGAGACAGTCTACAAAGTAGACTATGATCTCATGCATCACTGCTTTGCGCATCCTTCTAAGGATGTACTAAGCCACGCACCACACAACACTAAGGGTTTTCCCCCTATTACATATGATAAGGAGACACCCATATGCACTGGATGTGCTCAAGGGAAAATGCCATCTACAGCATTCCCTCCATCCAGTAAGCGTGCTAAGAAGCCCTTTGAGAAAATCCATTTGGATCTCAAGAGCTTCCCTGTGGTATCATACCACAAATACAAGTATTTCATCAGTTTTGTAGACGATTATTCGTCCTACTCCTGGATAGTGCTGTTGCGTACCAAAGGCTCTGCCATTGATGCACTTAGACACTTTCTTGCCCTAGTCAAAAACCAGTTCAATGTTACACCCAAGAACTGGATGTCTGACGCAGGAGGAGAATACAAATCTGATGCATTCTTAAACACGCTAAAAGAACATGGGATTAATGTCCTACAATCTGTGCCGCACACTCCTCAGCAAAATGGACGTGCTGAACGATTTATGCACACAGCCATGGACAAGGCTGAGGCAATGCACCATCAAGCCTGTCTCCCTGTCTCTTGGTGGGAATTTGCTGTGGAGCATGCAGTTCATTGTTATAATCGAACCCCTATTAAACGCCTCAAATGGCAAACACCATATGAACTAGTGCACCACATGCAACCAGACATATCTCATCTTCAAGTATTTGATTGTGGAGCTTATGTGTATGTCCACCCAGACGTACACACTAATAAGCTCTCTCCCAAATCTGAGCTTATGATCTTTCTTGGTCAAGCTCATGGCATTAAAGGATATCACTTTATGCGACTACCTCACAATGTCATTTATATAGGGACAACTGCCCTATTTGATGAGAGTCTGTACCCTAAATGTTGTATGCGACCACTGCATGGTACCACACATATTGATGAACCAGAATCAGCCCAACCTCCACTACAGCCCATTCCTGGTGATATAGATGATGACGGGACTGACCCTGCTCCCTCATTTTCACCACCTTCTTCCCAACTGCCACCTCCTGTTAAACCAGAGCCTGTGGACAAAGGCAAGGGTAAAGCTCCTTTCCCTGGCCAGGGTCAGCAAGCTTTACCTCCACCGCGTCCACCTAGGAGTCCCCAGAGGGTACGCCTACCCCTCCCAAGGGATGAGGAAGAGCCGTTAGAGCCTCCTCTGGAGCCATTACCTCCATTAACTCCTACACCGTTGCGCAGAGCATAACAGAGAACTGCAGAATTGCCATCTCAGCCACCAGCTGAACTGCAACGTTCTCAGCGGACGTGTAGGCCTATAACTCATCCTGGCAATGTCTATGGGGAACAAAGGCACCCCACTGAAATAACCAGAGACATTGAGCGGGAAGGCCAGTGGCAAAGAATGATTGCACCTGAACTGAGTAGCTCTCGCACTCGTGCATCAAGTAGGCAGGAAACTCCAGTACTACCTACTCCACAGCCTCCTAGCGACACCCCACTCTCTCAGCCCCAGTCTGAGGACGAAGTTAAAAGAAATTTACACACCCAAGCAGAAGAAGGGGGAGTCAATATTCTGAATCATCTGCTCATTGCAGCAGTTCCACCAGATTCAGATGCACCAGACACTTCCAACATACGGGAGTGGTCCTACAAGGACATCCAGCGCATGCCTTCAGCACAACAAAAGGAATGGAAGACTGCCTGCCATGAAGAATTAGACTCACTTTGTGAGCGACATGTCTTTGAGCTAGTAGATCCTCCACCTGGGCGGAAAATTATTAAGAACCGCTGGGTTTTTGATATGAAGCAAGATGGACGCAAAAAGGCCTGGCTTGTAGCCAAAGGGTTTTCTCAGGTTGAAGGCATTGACTACAACGAGATATTCTCTCCCATTGTATGATATGAAACAGTCTGCCTAATGCTTGTGCTAGCAGCGCTGCAAGATTGGCACATTACTGGCATTGACGTCAAAACTGCCTTCCTCTATGGCAAGCTCGAAGAAGAGCTTTACATGGAACAACTTGAGGGCTTCATAAAACCTGGCCAAGAATGTAAAGTCTTGCATCTAAAGCGTGCCATATATGGCCTCAAACAAGCAGCTCTTCAATGGTGGAAAGCGCTTGATGAGTCCATGGCTGCCATAGGCTTCAAACGCCTATCTTCTGACTCAGGAGTGTTTGTCTACCTTTCTAAAGGGACACACCCTGTTGTCGCAATCGTCTATGTAGACAATGCATTGTTCATGGGGAAAGACCTGTCCCATGTGAACAAACTCAAGTCTGCATTCATGAAATTATGGGAATGCCGTGACTTAGGCAACATTAAGGAATTCCTGCGCATGTGCATTAAATGCAAGAATAAGCGGATATACTTAGATCAAACTGCTTACCTTGCTAAAGTGCTGCAATGCTTTGGAATGACCAATGCAAAAGCAGCAGACACTCCACTTCTTATGGGCTATCAACCTATGCCCAATAACGAGCCTGTCAATGAGCAAATTTGCCATAAGTTCCAGCAAGTGATTGGCTCACTGCTCTATATCATGTTGGGCACTCGCCCAGACATTGCATATGCAGTGACAAAGCTGTCACAATTCTCCGCAAATCCATCCCAAGATCATTTAAACAGAGCGCTGTATATTTGCTGCTACCTAGTTGGCACAACCAACTACGCTATGGTCTACGATGGAGTGAATGGCAAAGGCTTTCAAGCCTATGCTGATTTGGATTGGGGAAGTGATCCAGCTACACGCCGCTCAACCACTGGATACATGATAAGTCTTGCAAGCGCAGTCTTCACCTGAAATTCCAGAGCTCAGAAGACCATTGCGCTTTCATCCACTGAAGCGGAATATATGTCTTTATCAGACACTAGTCGTCAGGTTGTCTGGGTCCGCTCCCTTTTAGAGGAGATTGGATTCACAATGAAACCTATACCGCTTAATGGAGACAACCAAGGAGCCATATTCATGGCATCCAATCCTATCCAAGAACACTGTATAAAACACATCAATATACGGTACCACTACATTCGCCAAGTGGTAAAAGACAGGAAGGTTACGCTCCAATTTGTGGATGGAGACAAGAACCCTGCAGACATGTTCACAAAGAACCTAGGTTGCACTAGGTTCCATGAACTTAGGGGTCAACTTGGGCTTGAATTTTATTTGCCTAAGAATGCTTAGTGCACCGATGATGTGCAATCTCTCCTCATGTACTGGAAACCATTGGGACGAGCACAAGACATGCGAAGCCTCGACCTAGCAGGTCGGTGACAGTTCTCAGAACTCTGTTACACACGCTTCACCTCGTGCAAGCATTCTCCACAAGGAGATCTTTCGTACCCACAGATGCACACATCTGGTGCAGATATACTGCAGCCTAAACACAGTCAAATGTGCAACGCTCTTGGAACTCAGCTTCCAGAGAGTCTCCCACATATGCGCACATGTCCAAGTCTCGTAAAGGTCTATACCTCTGACTCTCATGCATCCATATCGCACCACCTTTCCTTCCTCCTTTGAGGAAAGGAATTCCAGACCTCAATGATACACTGCTCTTGGACTACTCTCGCACTTCCAGCAATACAGTCAAGACGTGCGCAAAGAACCTGGCCCCCTCAAGGACCAAATGGTTTTCTGACCAGCTGTGTTATCACGGTACACTTAGCAAGGGGGAGTGTTGAACCGGAAACAGTAATAGGCTTTATGCCTCGCCCAGTTGAGTAGTAATCCCCTTATGGGAAGTACAAAGTGCACACTCTTTTAGGATATTAGTTTACTGTCACCTAGTGACCAGTCACGCCTCTCATTGTGTATATAAACCCCCAGGTAGCATGCTCTAATCCTCAGTACTCTGACTTCTACTTGTCGCTGTATAAGTGAGTCTCTTACTCCCTGGTTGTATGTGCACTATGTGCTGCTCATCAAGTAGTGCGTTTAATGTGGTGGGTGAGTGAGGATCCCAATGGAAACACACCTCAAATGCAAGGTGGGCAGTGACATTTTGTGTGGCAATCTCATGCACATGTTTTAGTAGGGCATCCATGTGGCGGTTTAAATTGAGAGTCTTGCGAGAGTGAGGTCGGCGGTAGTGGCAAGATCGTTGAGGGGTGATGAAGTGTCACTGTCGAGGTACTGTCATTCCAGGGGGAAATGATGGATGTGTTGTTGGTGAGGATGAGGAGTTAGAGGAGGACATGGGGTCTGTAGTGGGAGGTGTGTAGCAGTGACCTGTCCCTTTTTATATCATACAAGGTTGGGGAATGAAATTGGTCCAGTTAGGAATGTAGGGCATATTATAAATAGGGTGTTTGTCAGTCATATGGTACTTTCAGTGGGAATCAAATGGGTTGGTGCCCCTTCAGAGCACCAGGTTGACGGTAGTGTTGTTGTATAGGGATGTGATCCACACTTCAAAATCCCAAAGGTACTTCAGGATGAGGTGCTCTTGGTTCCACTCTGGTTGATGGGTGTCACAGCAGACAGTGTGGTGGATAATGGTAAGGGTGGTAAGGTTGAGGATGCACTGCCCTGTCTTTTCTGTGTAATTGTTGGCATCTTGTTGGCTGCACATCCTGTGGACATCGGTTCGTTAAAGTGGGTGTCCAAGGTAGGGATCAGGGGTAGGTAATGGCAGTAGTGGTTTATTGGTGAATAAGGGTAACATTGCATCTCCAGTCCAAGGACCTAAGACATGATGTTGTATAAGTGCCAACTGGGGCATGTAATTGATGAAGTGAGAGGATGTTGGGGCCTTTTTGTGGTTGATGGAGTCAAGGGGTGTAGACATGGCGATGGATGATGTCAAGTACTTGGTGTATGAAGATTTCTGAATTGTGTTGCCACTGACTCCAATTATCCACCAGTCTTTGGTGTTCATCATTTGGTCGATAGATCGATTGTGATTGGGTGCAGAGTTGTGGGCATGAGAGGCCATGGATTTGGCTGTGCAGGAATAGGGTGAGAAATCATTGGTTAAGTTTAGTGCATTCCTTGATGAGTTCATCGAGGGGGGAAGTGAATTGATTGGTTGGCATTCAGTAGGGGTGGTAATAAGGGCAGTAGTCAGATTTGCAGAAGTACAGATGGAGATTTGTGTGTCATTCCTGTCAGGTTTTGTGCTTTGATTGTTTGGGAATGAAGGGATTGGCATGTGGTGAAGCAAGAATGCAGAATGTGCATAGGGTAGGAGGTTGGGGATATTCTTCTTTCAGTGGTTGCTTTGCAATGCCTTTCTTGTTGGTGGGTGAGTAATAGTAGTGGAAATAAGTATAGGGGATTGGAAGGGGGTCATAGTTCATTCAGGTGGTGTCCCAGGGGATTGTTGGTTGGTGTCGGTGGATGAGTGATTGTTGAAATTGTGAGGGGAATGTGTATCTTGCTGGAAGTCATGTTTGTCTGCCTGTTCTTGTAGTTGTCGTTATTAGTTGTGTGTTGGGTTGAGGGGCTAGTGATCTTGTGGATGTTGTTATTATCGATGGTGTTGTGGGAGTGGGTGTAGGGGAATTACCCCCCTCTTGAGGCAGGTGCCGCCTCAGTGCCTGTGGTGTGGTTCATGGTGCATCAGGGTTACATTGATAGAAGTCATCAACCAGGTTAGGTGCATGGAGATCCTGGGCCAAGACCCAAGAATCTTCAGAGGCTGGGAACCTAGGGCATGACACAGGTTTTTGCTGATTTGTTTTCCCACGGCCCCTGGAAGGTCAAGTTTTGGACGAAATTCTTAGTTGAGGAGTGAAACTGATAGAGAATTGATTGAGCTATATCTCCACCAAATCTCAACCAATTTGGATGATTATTGGTGTGTCAGGAAGCAAAACACTGTGGAAAATCGTGCAGTTTCTCAACCTGTACGGTTTTTCGCAATGTTTTGCTTCCTGACACACCAATAATCATCCAAATTGGTTGAGATTTGGTGGAGATATAGCTCAATCAATTCTCTATCAGTTTCACTCCTCAACTAAGAATTTCGTCCAAAACTTGACCTTCCAGGGACCGTGGGAAAAATTTTAAGCCAAAACCCGTGTCATGCCCTATGGGAACCCCTTCCAATGAACAAGGAAATGGAGTTCCCTTCTCCTGCTGTATAGGTCTGCTTTGCAGATCAATTCAACTTCCCATTCGGGCTCACCTTCAATTACTTCTGGATCTGGCTGGGCATAGTTGTTACGCGTAGTCCTCACGTGTATCGATGTTAGGCAAGAGGCCTAAGGAGTTGTGATGCACAAGTGGATTTAGAGCTCATTCATCAAAGGACTAGTATTGGTACAGAAGAACAAGCTTAGCGAATGTGTACAGGTCATCATGTCTTTAAGTACTAAATACTCGTGAGAAAAGGTATCCTATACAAGTCATGAGTCATGAGTCACCACCCCTCGCCCTATTGTATAGTCCGTCGTTAGTAGAAAGTAAGAAGTAAAAGAAATGGAGAAAGAAACCGTAACACTACCCCCGCATAACGTCCTAAGGCGTCTCGACTTATTAGTCCATTAGATGTCACCACCGTCAAAGATTGGGACATATTCTTTGTTGCCAGTCTCGATGTCAGGTGCTGGGGATGTGGGTATTGGTGGGGAAGTGATGCATGTGAAGAGGGGAACTGGGATCGGCTCCTGGATAGGAACAGATGGGGGGCATTCACTGTCTGGTGTGCCTATGACTGGTTCCGGAGAGAAGGGTCATCCTGCCCACTGCATCTGTGCTAACAACTGGAGGCGTGCTTTCTCATCTGCGTTAGTGTCAGTAGGGTGTGCGTATGTTTGATCCCACAGGCACGTATAGATGGTGCGATAGGTGTTGGTGGCTTCCAACCGATCCAATGACTCGAGGAATTCCATCCTCTGTGCCGTGAACCGGTTGCGTAGTAAAAGTGCCACTCTTTCAGCCGTTCGCAACACTGCTTCTGCTGCTCGCATCTCCTGCTGGACAGCTGTCATCTCTTCGCCGAGGTATCGATACCACACCACTTCGCCATGAAGGAAGGGATCAGATATGTCTTGGAGAACTTGGTTGAGGAGATGGGCGAATCCTCGGTTGTTCTCAAAGATGGCTTGTTTCCCTGGCATTATTGGGCTGTGATGTCCGTCTCCTGGTTTGGCACATAATGGGATCATAAAGACTGGTTGTCCCTGTCCCATTGTAAGTTGCACGTGTGGGGCATCCCTCATCATGTTGAAGTGCACATATTTGGCTTTCATATGTGCACCGTGGATGTTAGTGATGGGAGTTTTGATGCAGTGGGTACTGCGTGACTTGTTTTTAATAAAGGGTGGCCCGGGGTGTACATAAGGGTGATCAGGTTGAACCAGTGTATCATCCCCTGGGAATATGAGTGTGGGAGTTGGTTGGGACATGCGTGCAAGTAATGATGGTGGTGGAGGAGGAGATTGGGACTGGACGTGGTAAGACATCGACTGCGGGCGTTCCATAGGACTGGTGGGGTCCTCTAAAGGTTCAGCCTCTGATTGGGGTGACTCGACGTATGGTGAAAGTGGATGAAGTGGAGAAAGGGGATGTGCGGGGGATCCATGATGAGGGTCAGTCATAAAGGAGTAGCGTATGGGAGTACAGAAGTTAGAGCGATACAAGGCCTGATAATCGTCTTCAGTCATCGGGTAACATATTATGTCTTGATCCATCTGTTGATGGTACTCAGCTTCTGGGTTAGGCATGTAATGTCTGTCCACTCCTTTGTAAATGTACTTGTGTTTCATGACTACGATGGATGGTATGGTGCCTGGGTCATGGCTAATTTTCTCTTGGAGCATCGAGGATATACGTAGTGGGTACTCCTCTGCAGTGAGGCAATGGGTAGCAGCGGCTTGGTTAGCATTGGTGAAGAAACGGCGGAGTCGTCTGAGGTGGAATTGGATGTTGGGGTTTGCCCTGCATTGCTTGTATGTGATTTGTGCAGGGCCGACAAGCCTTGCCATCTTCACGGCAATCACTTGGGAGTCTCGTACATCCTCAAGGTGTGTGGCGGTCATGCCACTAAACCAGTGAGTCCTCAAGTACTGTTCTAGATCATCGCCATCAGCAAGGAGTGGGATTGGGGTAGTAGGATTGGAGATAGTGTCATGAATGGAGACTGTAGGAGAAGTCGGGTGAGTTGGGTTCGAGGTATTCGGCATATTGTAACAATGAAACTGGGAGAGTGAATAGCAGTGTCCAAAGGGAATTTGTGTGAATGGGATGTTGTCGGTCATTAGTTGTTGTGTGAATTACCCCCTTCTTATCGTCGGCGACACCTCAGCGCTAATAGTTGTTTGGCTGCATTTGGGTGTGCAGAGTAGAAGGATGTGACGAGGTCTGGGGCATGTAAGTCATGCGTGGGTATCCAAGAATCTTTGGAAGAAGGGAAGCCCTTCCATCGAACGTGGAATTGCAATTGCTTCTGGCATCTGAACAGTCTAGATTGCACAATCTTTTCAACTTCCCACTCTGGTTCGCCTTCAATGACGTCAGGGGGTGGTCTCGTGTAGTTTTGGCCATGTGCTGGCGTCTTCATAAAAGGCATTAGAAGATCGATGTGGAAAACGGGGTGAATATGCATCGAGGGTGGTAAGCAGAGTTTGTAGGTAACGGGTGACAGTTTGTGTGTAATGGGGAATGGGCCATGGCGTCGAGGGGCGAGTTTTGCCATGGGGTGATGCATTTTCAAGTTCCGCCCCTCTAACCAGACTTGATCTCCCACATTGAACTGGATCAGAATGGTCAGTGATGGTCAAGCATGGAAGAGCTTCGTGGCCCTTTCGTGTGCTGCCTTAATGCATTCTAATCAATCTTGTACAGATGGAACATCCATGTTGGTAACAATATCAGGGATAGTGGGTTTGGTGCCGAAGAGCAATTCGTGAGGGGTTAGGTGTGTTTTGTCGTGTGGCCACGAGTTATGGACATATTCGGCTAGGGTAAGGTATTGTGACCATTGGGTTTGGTCGTTGGCTACCCATAATCAGAGGTATTGTTCTACCCACTGGTTGGCACGTTCGCTCTGTCCGTCTGTTCGTGGGTGAAATGCTGTGCTAACATTTTGTTCTATATGGAGGAGTTGACATAGGGCTCGTGTGAAGTGGGAGAC
This sequence comes from Lactarius sp. MG50, assembly GCA_003314065.1. Taxonomy (NCBI): domain Eukaryota; kingdom Fungi; phylum Basidiomycota; class Agaricomycetes; order Russulales; family Russulaceae; genus Lactarius; species Lactarius sp. MG50. The sequence goes on from QLOZ01014147.1 coordinate 15,651, forward strand.
AAATCGGGGATCCTGATTGGAGATAATCTTCCGGGGTATGCCGAACCACAGGAGTAGGTGTCTGAGGTATAGGGTTGTGACTCCTTCACCTGTAATCGTAGTCAAACAAGGGATGAACTTCACCACTTTCGAACATCCTTGATCAACTATGGTTAGAATGGCATTAAAGCCATAGGAGTCTGGGAGGTCAGTGATAAGGTCCATAGCGACTGATTGGAAGGGACCCACTTCGGCATTGACTGGTATCAGTTGGAGGGGTGCCTTCTGTTTGTGGGTTTGTGGTTTCGTCTCTTGACATACTGCGCAACCCTGAACGTACTCTTTAGTGAATTGCGTCATGCCCTTCCCTTCATATATCTGACTCAACAAGTGTTGCGTGTTGGCTATCCCAGGGTGTCCCGCCAATGGGTGGTCATGAAACCTTTGAAGAATAAGTCGGCGTGCATTGTCGTCGGTCAGGAACGTGATTTTGGCAAAACGACTTGGAGGTAATAGGATTAAATCCTTATTATCTTCTTTGCCTTTTGGTATCCCAGGTGGTCGGGAGAGGAAATCTGCTGGGACGTGTCGTTTGCCAGGTATGTGTACAATTTTGAAGTCGTAATCCACCATTTTATGCATCCATCTGATGTGTCTGCAGTTAAGGTCTTGTAGTTTGCAAAAATAGAGGAGATTGTGATGGTCAGTTTGAATGATCGTTTGGTGTGGATTCCCCAAAAGGTAAGGGTGCCATGTCGTCAAAGCTACTATTATGGCAAACAATTCCTTATCATAGATGTCCCAATTCCATTGTGTGGCATCTAGAGTTTTTGAGAGGAAAGCAGTCAGGTGCAATTTGCCCTTCTCATCCCGTTGTTGCAATACTGCTCCTATTGCATAGTTGGATGTGTCAGTGTCTACCACGAATGCTTGATCAAAGTGAGGTTGTTGTAACACTGATGCTGTGCAAATTGCATCAATGAGGGCTTCAAAAGCTCGTTGGTGAGAGTCTTTCCATTCAAATTTTCCTGTTTTTGCAACAAATGCTATCAACTCGTTAAGGGGTGCCACTAATGAGCTGAACCCTTTGATGTACATGCAGTAGAAGTTGAGGAATCCTATGAAAGTGCGTACTTCCTTTAGGGTCATGGGTCTTTTCCATTGTCTCACTCCTTCGACTTTGACAGGGTCCATCACGATGGTATCTGGGGTAATAATCACCCCTAGATACTCTACTCGTGTGACTTCAAATTGGCATTTTTGAGGTTTAAGGTAAAGGTCATGCTTTGCAAGTTGGTCTAATACATCGTGAACTACTTGTCGATGTAGTTGGGTGTCAAGAGGTGTGTGAATGAGAATATTGTCCATGTATATTGTTACATATCCTTCATTGACAAGGTCGTGAAATATTTGATTCATCATAGTTTGGAAAGTGGCTGGTGCATTCATAAGTCCAAAAAACATGACTGTCAGTTCAAAGAGACCTCAATTCATTTTGAAAGTGGCTTTCCACTCATCTCCTTGTTTGATGTGGATATTGTTATAACCCCATCTGATGTTGAGTTTTGTGAAAAGTGCTGAGCAGCTGCCTGGTACTTGGGTGATTCTGTCGATGAGTTCTCTGATGAGGGGGAGAGGGTTGGTATCTTGCACAGTCCAAGTGTTAAGTTTTCTATAGTCTTGTACTGGATGATACATGCCGTCCTTTTTTAGAATGAGGAAACAGGGTGCAGCATAAGGGGACTTTGAAGGTCTAATTCGTTCGAGCTTTTCATTCTTAGTCACAAATTGTTCCATCGCTTTGTCTTCCTTTGGGGTCAATGGATAGACTTTACAGTCCAATGTGTCTGGGGCTCCTGGTTTCAGTACAATGGTGTGATCCCATGGTTTCGAGGTAGGGAACCTATGGGATGCTTCTTCACTAAAGACGTTTTCATGTCGATGATAAGCTTCCAGGATCAAATCCTTCCAGTTGCTTTGGGGTTTCATCTGTGCTTGTTGTGCTAGTTGTTGGGCGACTGTAGTCTTAGCCCAGAGTACGACTAGGGAGTCTCCCTCCTCTAGTGAATCGTCGGGTGTTTCTCATATGATTTTGAGGTGATCAATAGGAACAGCCTTTGCTGCTCCAATTGTTTTGAATGTAACCGGTTCATTGAGTGTACCTTCTCGCCAATTCAGGTGTGGGTTTGCGGCCACAAACCAAGGGTATCCTAATACAATGTGGTCTCCACCCATGTCTGCTATGAAAAATTGAATAACATGTGATTGTCAGCCAGTTGTAACTTCTAGGTCTGTGTAATGTGTAAGGTTGCCTCTGGCGTTGGGGCTACCATCGGCATTATGGATGTGTCTGGGTTCATGGAGGAGTTGGGTACCAAGTCGGTATTTCTCAATGAATTCTTTACTCATGAAGCACTCTGTGGCCCTGGAGTCTACGAAGGCAGGGATTTCAGCCATTTTTAACATGGTGTGAAAGGAGATACTGATTTGCATGGAGTTAATTTGTGGTAAAAATACATCGCGTTGGAATACTGCCTGAGCAAAGGCCATTTTACTCAGGCTGTGGCAAAATCCTTGTCCTTCATCATCTCTCCCCATGCGTGTGCCATCTGTTGGTAGTCTTCCATAGAAAGGTTCCTCATGTAGTCAAGGACGGTCTGAGGAGAAAGGGCCGTCATCTGGCCACTTTCCTGGGTGGTTTCATCCTTGGTGGGTTCTGCTTCAGTCACCACTGCGCTTCTGCTGGGTTTATCAGTCTTCTTCTTGCAGGCCCGGGACAGATGTCCCTGTGCTCTGCAGAAGTAACACCTTCCTTCACGTCTGTATCACTCTTTCTCCTCGTCGGTAGTGGCCTTTCGTATGGCATCCACCTGCATAGCATTGGGATCTGGTGTAGTTTGGCATCTCTGAGTGTTGAATTGTCCTTGATTGTTACAGAAAGCTGGATTCAGGAAGAAGGGACACGGTTTATTGGCCTTTTTTTGGGCCCAGAAGGCTTGTCTGTGTGGTTCAATGGCTGTGATAATGGCCTGTCGTCGTCTAGTGGATGTCTTCCACATTTCCCAGTTCTGTGGTTGATCCAAGTTCATGCAGTTTTCAAGTAACTTGACGTTAAGACTGTGTTTGAACTTTTTGAGGACAGCTGGATCGTCCTCCTGATATCTGGCTTTTCTGGCCCAAGCTGCAAACTGGGTGATATATGTGTCGATGTCGTCTCCAATCATCTTCAGTTTATCCAATTTGGCAGCTGCTCAATACTGTTCATTGGTGTCAGTCCAATCCTGTACGAATGTCTGTTTGAACTGTTCCCATACGTTGAAGAAAGGTGGCATCAGTATAAGATTTGGTTGCATGATCCATTCTTCTTGCATTTGCTTCCATTCAGCAACTGCAGGTCCTTGGATATAGGTTAATGCGTGTGCCACTTTGCGTGCAGGGTTGGCCATAACTGGGGAGTGTCCGTTCAAGAATTGATAGAGTCGTAACACATGCATAAACTCGTCTGATTTGAGTCGGTTTCCTTCGAATATGGGAGGTTCTTTTCCTTCGAGTCGTCCATTTCCACCTGGAAGTTGTGGGACTGCCTGGGGTTGTGCAGGTGGTTGTCCTCTGGGTGGTCCACCTCCTCCTCCTGGAGGGCCTCCAGCACCTGGTGCGGGGGGAGCTGGAGCACCTCCACCGCCACCACCACCACTGCCACCGCCACCGCCACTGCCACCACCCTGGGTACCTGTGGTCGTTTTGGCAGTTGAGGTCGTGATTTGTGAAGGGATCAGTAAGGTGGTTGACATTCTGGTGACTGGGGGTAATAGGGTGTCTTCGTCGTCGGTTGTTTCTGGTTCAAGGGGGTTGAGAGAGGTGTCAGTAGGGTTTTCTTCAGTCTTTCAGATGGTTTCGGTGCTCGTAGTAGCTTCGAGCTCAGAGATTAGTGGTTGTAGTACTTCATGGGTAAGGTTCTCCCCTATGAAGGTATCAATGTTGGGGTTAAGTGCTGTATTTGGGGGCAATCCTGTCGCTTGGCCGTTCTCGAATTTGTGAGTGGCTTCGTTCCAATCTTGGTGGAATGTGTAGAAGATATCATTGTGATTGTTACGCTCAGCCTTGGGTGTTCTTAGCGGCGTGCTGTCTGTGACTTGGTTCAGCCCAAGTCCTGCTTCGTGGGGTAGTACCACGGGTACTGTGGACGTTATACTGTGGTTCTCCTATTGATTGCTAAGGCTCAATACGTAGGCCTTCTGTGGTGTCTCCTCTTGATTGCTGTGGCTCAAGACATAAGCCAATTGTGGTGTCTCCTATTGATTGCTGAGGCTCAATACGTAGGCCTTTCTGGTAGTGCACAAGTGACTAGGTGCACAAGTGTTCTGGCGCACTTGGTGACTCAAGTGCAAAGGTGTGAGGGGCCAAAGGTTCCCTGAATACAAGGGAGGAGAAATAAGGGGGTAGAGCAAGAAGCGGAGTGTACTGGTGGTCCTTTGGGGTCTGTTCTGGTTCGTTCTAACCAAGGGTCACTCTGCAGTGATTCCAAGGGGTCTGGTATTCGTAGGCTGAAAGCCAAGAGGTCGAGTCTGAGTTCTACATGTCCAAGATGCGTACTACTTATAGTAAATCGTCGAGGCCCCTATCACAAGGGACGCGTAAGTGTCAGGGCATAGGGCCCGTGTCGTCATAGTGGTCCAGAGCACACGCCATAAGGGCGCGGCAGCGTTCTAGTTCAATCTGATGGACGCGTATAGGGTATGATGTCAA
>QLOZ01014163.1:0-10575 GCA_003314065.1 Lactarius sp. MG50
CCCTTAGGGTTATCGCTACCGTGTATAGTATTTATGACTTAATATATAGTTTCTGACCACACAACTGAAGGTTATCGCTACCGTGTATAAGTAGCGTACTTAGAATTAGCTGCGCAACTACACGGGACAGAGGAAATGTCTTTAATAATCATGAAAGATGGTAAAAGAGTAACTGGACGGCGCACAACAGGTTGGATGATGAACGTCCTCACCTCTTCAATCGGGGCTTCTGTCCCCTCGGCGTTGGTGATTACTGTAGTCGACACTGCGGACGATGACCTAGTATAGGCTGTTTGTACCAGCACCACGAGCAAACGGCGTACTTGAGTCGAGAAAAATGGATTCTGGCCTATCATTCTGAAAGCAGCTGTAAGATCTTTCCAGACCATAATGTAATCTATTAATCTGTTTACTTAGTAGCCCCTCGAAGATGAAGGGACATGTGCCATTGTCGTTGCGATCGCCAATGGCCGCTCCGAAGTTGAGGGAGGGAGAGGATAGCCTTGCGCCATACCCGTGCATCCCGCGCCGTGTGCCGTAGTGATCATCAGCGTCACCTACCGTCCCAAAGCTGAATGAGGTGGAAGAGTGCCGTGCCGCATCCGAGTCGCAACACGTGATGTGGTTCCGTCGTAGTTGTCGTCGTCCGCAACTTTGAAGTCCGAGTCGAGGTGGCATAGGAATGGCAACGCATCGCATCGTTGACGCATGCCACCACCGTCGTAGTCGGCCGCTGTATCCCACAGTCGACGCAGTATGGGAGGCTGCACAGAGTGGATGTAGTCGTGGTGGTCGCAGTTGTGGCGGTGGTAACTACGGTCGAGGACATCGTGGCCATGGCCATCGTGCTCGTCGCGGTCGCTGCCACGGCCGCCGGTGGCAAAGATCGCGGCGACTGTGGCCATAGTCATCGCCGTCATTCGCGGTGACCGTGGTGCTCGAAATTGGGCTAGTTATGGCCGTATTGGTCACGGTCATGCAGTCGTCGTTGTTGTCGTGCGGCATTGGCCGTCGCAGAGGTAGTCGTGGTTATGTTGTTCTCGTGTTTGTGGCCAGTGCGTGGGCATGATGATGGTTGGCGTCATCTTTGTTGGGGTGGTGTCCCGAAGTCGAGAGCACGGGCGGACGACACTGGCCGCTCGTCACGGCCGTTGCTGCCATCATTGCTGTACTTGTCCTAGTTGTCGGTGACTAGCCCCAAACACATGAGGAAGCATTAGAAGGTGCAGAGAGCCAGTGAGAAAAAATGGCTCACATAGTCCCTGCTTTCCGAAAATGCCACTGCCAGTGTGGCTGGCAGGACCCAAAAATCGAGGATGTGTGGTGGGTGCGACCGCTGGAAACATTTCACCCTGTGGAGATGACACACTGACACCGTAATGTAACAGCGTCGCTCACCTTGTCAGTGCTAAGAATTGCCCATCAAGCACGCTTCCTGAGGATTGTTACAACACTGGTACTCCGTTTGGTGGATTTCGTCTAGGAACAGTTATATCAGTAATGTGTCACTGTCTGACATTAGGAAGCCATTTACGTCAGTAGCCGGACGCGCAACGACTGGGTAGGATGAACCACTTTGAGACGAGTCATGATTAGTGTAGCCATAGTCTGGTTCCATTGAACCTGACAGGACCTCATTCAAGCACTGAAGAGAAAAGGAAATGTTATTGGAGCCTCTAGAGAGCATACTATAATCTATTGTTCTGTCTAATTTGTAGCCTCTCGACGATGAAGGAACGAGTCCTGTAATTATTGAATTTGTTGGCAGCTGCTCCCAAGTTTAGGCAGGGAGGAGAAGGCCCTGCGCCATACACGTACCTCCTGTGCCCGCATGCCATGGAGATCATCAACGTCACCTGTTGTCCCAAAGCCGGGAGAGCGCTGCACCATGACCATGACACGTGCTGTGGGTTTCATCGCAATTATAGTTTTCCGCCGCTTTGAAGTCGAGATGCCATGGGAATGGCCAGGTGTTAAAATGTCGACGCGAGTCACTGTCGTCATTGTTGGCCACCCCGCAGTTGACGCAACATGGATGGCTGCACAGAGTGGATGTGGTCATGGTGGTTGCGGTCGCAGCCGTGGTGACTCACCATAGTGTTAGTCATCCTGTTCATTTTTATCACGGTGACTGCAGTGCTCATGCTTGGGGTGGTCGTGGCCGTGGTGACCACGGTCATCTGGTCGTTATCATTGTGGCCGTAGCAATCGTGCGATGGTGGCAGTAGCAGGGGTAGTCGCAATTTGGTTGTTCTCGTGGTCGTGGTCGCGGTGCGTGGGGATGGTAGTGGTAGATGTTATCCTTGCCGGGATGGTGTCCCCAATTGGAGAGGATGGAGGCATGACACTGGCCCTGCGTCACACCCATCGCCGCTGCCGCGATCACTGTCCTGGTAGTGGCTGTCGGTGGCCAGACCAAACACATGGGGAAGTGGGCGGGGAGGCGGAGAATGACCCTTGGGACCTGTCCGAGTGCAGAGAGGTAATGGGAGGAAGAACAGAAGACGACTCACATTATCCCTACTTCCCCAGTGCAGCAACAAGGACGCATACATTCCCTACTGCAAACGTAGCTGGTAGGACCCACAGACTGAGGAGGCGTGATGGCGCGATAATGGGGTCGGCAGCATGTGAGTAGCGGGGAAGGGGACGAGTGAGGCTGCTGGAAATGAAACAAGCAAAACAAATATAAAAGAGGCGCGTACGCGGTTCCTCAACTTTTTGTTTCTAGTCGGTGGACACAACTTTGAGAGGTACCAATCACTGTGTGAAACTGAAAGTGTCCTCTGTCCCAAGGGAAACATGGATATACGGTATTTTCGTCCCCAGGTTGCGGTGCATGAGTTCTGCTCACAAGTCCCATTACGACGATCAGAGAGTCTATCCAAGTCAGGGATGATGTTATCTATAAGCGTCATGGGGGGAAACTGTCAGGTGAAACATGAGCACGACTCAGACTCACGGACGAGCACTGAGCCTGTGATGACACACTGTGATGACGAAAAAAACAGCTCATACTTGGTCATGTGAGCGTGACACCCTGTCACGCACGGATGCGATGCATAGCAGGCTCGCACGACTAAGTTAGGTATCGAACTGCCTTTTTAATTGCCTGAACTTGAATTCCATTGAGACCTACTTTCTCATCTACTTGGACGTGACCCGTTGCTCAGAGTGGGGGTGAAATGATCGCGCGTTAGTCGAATAGCGGTGACTCGGAGGTTCGCCTTCCATTTCTCCTATGTTTGCGTTTGAACATTTGGTTTAGATCCAAGTCAAGACCTTAACCCTCCCTACACCGGTCTACAGTACTACTAGGATACGACTTGCCAAGAACAATAGCTGGGCCTAATACACGCCCCAGTGCGTTCTACAGGGTCCTTCTCATTTCTCTTCTCTCGCACCTTCCCCTGCCGCTGCGACCCCTCCCGTACGACTGCAATCGTCCTTCCCCCCTTCTTTCTGGTCGTCCTCACCATCCACATTTTTCTGCGTCACCGTGACGGATCTGGGGTTTGACGTAGTGTGAGGGGCAGAGATACCCAGAGTGAAAACGAAACCAGCAGCCGCGCGGTGATACGGAAGCTTGCGGTACTGTGGCCACTGGGGAAGACCATTGTGGAGATGGCGGAGGCGTAGCATGACGAGCGGTGCGGACAGTAGATATTCGTCGACGGTGCTGGAGAAGCCCAGTGGCGTCATCTTGCGAGGTTGGTGCACTGTTTGGCCACCCATACTGCCACTTCTCTCCACTTTTCCGAACATCCATCTATCAGTCATCTCGACCAGCAGCGTTCTGCGTATGTCCTGTCCTCCCTATGTTGGCTTGGCTTCGTGGAATTCCATCCTCAGGTGTCCTCCATCCCCAGACACCACACATTCTCCACCCCCCTTCGCTTCTTGTTGAGTGGGTTAACGATGATGGCCATCAGCTGCCTCAGCTCGGCTACGGCTACGGGGAACGACTTCTTCCTAAGTCAGAGGTCCTCCCAGCCCCTATTGTGTAGGTTTTCATATATCTCACCTCCCCCACACCTAGGCTTATAGCCTGTCTGAAAGACTGCCTGAGGAGTTTTTGGATCCCCACCACTTTGCGACCTACATTGCAGCTACTCTCCGGTCAGGGGTTAAGGATACGGTAGCTGGTGACTACTCGTAAGCAGAAGCTGATCGTGGCGTCCTTCACCTGATACACATGGCCATCGAATTGACAAGTAGGTACCTGTCATACTGCCACCCTTTTCTCCTACTCGTCTAGCTTCTCCTTCGTTCCCCCCACTATTTGCAAGCGTTGTTAGTTCTCGCATGTGAGACCGTGGCCTCTCCCACGTCGTTTCTTGGACCACCTCAAGCGACATCTTGAATCTCCTGGGGTACACACTCCTTGTTCGGTTGCTACAATCTTTGACATGTCAAGGATCTTCGTCCTTTGTGCCAGTCGTCAAAGCATGGTCGACATGAGGTCATTTATTTCGTGTGCATGTCCCAGGTGTGACCGAGCTCGCCTTAGTTGAGAAGGCGAATTCCGACGCGAACGACAAGGGCACCATGTGAAGAGAGCAAGGTATAATGCAAGAGTAACATCCATCTTCGAGCGGAACACGCTGTCCATGCCGGCGGGGATGAGGACTCTGATCATAGTGGGCTAGTGGAAGGAGGTAGGGGCACCGGCGATTCTCATCTGCCGCTGACGTGTGCGGTTGGGTGTGGAGTGGAGAAGGCTGATTCGTTTGCTTCAGGTGGGCGCTGGCGCAAAGTGAGTGATGGGACGCTGGAATTCGAACACGGGGTGTGCGGTGGAGAAGAGGTCGCGGATTGGCGGATGTCAGGTATTGCTCTATTTGCTACTTCGGATTGACAACACGCCGTGCCAGTGGATCAATACCCTCGTACCTCAAAGATATTCGGGCTGTGAAGTGGGAGACGCGTTAAATATTGTCTGCTGTAAGATTGACGAGGGAGGGAAATTGAAGACGTGTATCAATGCAGATCGCCCGACGAAATGTACGAAGGCTCGAATTGAACGCATTCGCACTACAGGCAACAAGTGACATGTCGAATCTTTGAGGCTGAAGTCGCCAAGTCGCGTCACGATACAAAATCAGGCAGGCACAGACTTTACGTATGCCATATAGATTCTCCATTCGGTGCAGCACGAGCTTTTACAAAATAAAATAGATTGTCACCGATTCCATATTCTACCTGCAACTCTGCATTCGTAACACTCTATGTTGCGTCCCTGGCACGCTTCCGATAATAATTTCGCGACGTCGCCGCCGCCGTAATACCTTTCCGATGCAACCTGGAAAGGCGTCATTCCTTCCCTGTCTCGGATATGCAGATCCGCACCACGCTCGAGCAAGACCTCCGCAACCTGGAATTTTCCCCAGTATGCTGCCTTGTGCAATGGAGTCTGGAGATCCATCGCCTGTGCGTTCACGTTGGCGCCGCGATCAAGCAACAGTTGCGCAAGCTTCACACGCCCGTATCTTGACGCGAAGTGCAACGAAGTCCAGCCATACTCGTTCTTCTCGTCGGGATTCGCGCCGTGGTCAAGTAATAGTTGGGCAACGTCGTCGTACACGTTTGACGATGCCGAACCAATGGTAAACCGCCACAGTATATCCTTGTAATACATGTCAGCACCGTGCTCAGATAGCATCTAGGCAGTCTCCGCTCTTACCTTCAACGTCAAAAGTAGTGGTGTTTCCTTCTTATCGTTCTGCACGTTCGGATCTGCAGCACGGTCAAGCAACAGCTGCACAACCTCCACATGTCCGTATTGCGATGCGAAGTGTAATGGAGTCCAGTCCTCATGGTTCCGGAGATGCACGTTCGCGCCACCCTCGAGAAGTACTCGCGCAACCGCAGTATGTCCGTTCTCCAACGCCCAATGTAATGGAGTCCAGCCTCCCATAACCTGTTCGTCGGGATTCGCTCCATGATCAAGTAATGACCGGGCAACGTCGTAATACCCCTTTGACGATGCCAGCTCAAGCGGACTCCAACCCTCCTCATCCCGGTGATTCACGTCGGCACCGTGTTCCAATAGCAGTTGGGCGGCCTCCACTCTTTCGTTCTTCACCGCCAAAGACAGTGGAATATCCTTCTTGTCGTTCTGCGCGTTTGGATCTGCACCACGGTCAAGCAACAGCTGCATGACCTCTGTATGACCATCTCGCGACGCGAGGTGCAGCGGAGTACAGTTCCTCCCGTTCCGGGCATCCACGCTGGCGCCACGCTCGGGGAGTACTCGTGCGATCGCAAGATATCTGCCCTCCGATGCCAGATGTAATGGAGTCCAGCCATCCATGTCCTGTCCATCGGGATTCGTGCCGTGGTCGAGTAATGACCGGGCGATGTCGCAATACCCCTTTGACGATGCCAGCTCAAGCAGACTCCAACCCTTCTCATCCCAGTGATTCACGTCAGCACCGTGCTCCAATAGCAGCTGGGTGGCCTCCACTCTTTCGTTCTTCACCGCCAAAGACAGTGGAATATCCTTCTCGTCGTTCTGCGCATTTGGATCTGCACCACGGTCAAGCAATAGCTGCATGACCTCTGCATGACCACCTCGCGACGCGAAGTGCAATGGAGTCCAATCCGACTCGTTCCGGAGATGCGCGTTCGCACCATACTCGAGGAGTACTCGTGCGATCGCAGGATGTCCGTCCTCCAACGCCCGATGTAATGGAGTAAAGCCACCCATGTCCTGTCCATCGACATTCGCGCCGTGGTCAAGTAACGACCGGACGACGTCGTAATACCCCTTTGACGATGCCAACTCAAGCGGACTCCAATCCTTCTCATCCCGGTGATTCACGTCGGCACCGTGCCTCAATAGCAGTTGGGCGGCCTCCACTCTTTCGTTCTTCACCGCCAAAGACAGTGGAATATCATTCTTGTCGTTCTGCGCGTTTGGATCTGCACCACGGTCAAGCAGCAGCTGCATGACCTCTGCATGACCATCTCGCGACGCGAAGTGCAATGGAGCCCAGTCCGACTCGTTGCGGAGATGCGCGTTCGCGCCACACTCGAGGAGTACTCGTGCGATCGCAGGATGTCCGCCCTCCAACGCCCGATGTAATGCAGTCCAGCCTCCCATGTCCTGTCCATCGGGATTCGCGCCGCGGTCGAGTAATGTCCGGGCAATGTCGTAATACCCCTTTGACGATGCCAGCTCAAGCGGACTCCAACCCTTCTCATCCCAGTGATTCACGGCGGCACCGTGCTCCAATAGCAGCTGGGTGGCCTTCACTCTTTCGTTCTTCAGCGCCAAATACAGCGGGACCTCCTTCTCGTCGTTCTGCGCGTTTGGATCTGCAGCGTGGTCAAGCAACAGCTGCATGACCTCTGTATGCCCATCTCGCGACGCGAAGTGCAATGGAGTCCAGTCCAACTTGTTCCGGAGATGTACGTTTGCGCCACGCTCGAGGAGTACACGGGTGATTGTAAGATCTCCACCCTCCGACGCCCGATGTAATGGTGCACAGCCCATTATGTCCTGGTCGTCGGCATTCGCACCAAGGTCGAGTAATAACTGGGCCATGTCGTTATGCCCCTTTGACGATGCCCGACCAAGCGGACTAACATGCCACCCATTCCGGTGATTCACGTTGGCGCCTCGCTCTAATAGCAGCCTTGCGGCCTCCAGTCTTCTATTCTCCGACGCCCAATACAATGGAGTCTCATTCATCCTGTTCTCCGCGTTTGGATCTGCACCACGGTCAATTATTGACCTCATGACATTGGTATCTCCGTTTCGTGATGCTAGGTGTAATGGGGTCTCATCAACATTGTTGCGAGCATTCACGTTGGCCCCCTGATCCAGCAGGAACAGTGCAACCTCCTGATGTCCCTTGTACACCGCTGCGTGCAAAGGAGTCACACAGTTCCCGCCTCTAGCATTGATATCTTCTGGATGTGCACCGACGAGGTGTTCTGCCGTGTGACGGAAACCGCATAGAGCAGCGTAATACAGTGGCAGTGCTTCAGGTTGCATCGGGTGAGCATGGGACATGCACGGTGACCACTTGCCCGCATCTACGTCGTGTAGCCAGATCCATGCTGCGAAGTGTGGTCTATCCTTGTCAAAGATACAGCACATCTGATCTTGGATAAGCGATGATACATTCTCGAACTGAGCATGGTCAACCCAATGCTGCGCAGCATAGATAGCCAGGGGGAAGTCCTCGATGCGATTCTTGTTGATGTTGTCATCTAGTTGGAGGAGTATGCAGAGGCAAGCCCGCGCGAGAAAAGTATGCGCGGCTTGTAGGGGAACGTGATAGTAGGAAACTTGATTGGAATATGCGAGGCGACTTGAGGTCAGGTACTCTTTCACGGAAAAGTGGGAGAACTGTACAACTTTGGAACCATCGATGTCGACAATGGCCACCAAAGTGGAACACGTGGATAGAATGGATTCCTCTGCATTCTCCGGACGCCAATCAGCACTGAACTCGAGAATCAGTTCCGCGCTCTCTGGGACCGCAAGAACCTCCACAAGCTCCTTGACATGAAGGGGGCGAATGGACACAGTGAGGCATTGGAAGATACGACGAGCAAATTCCTGTTTCTCCTTATCGATGTCTTGCAATGATTTTTCGTACGTCGCGTCCAGAGTCTCGGGTAGTTCTTCCAAAGCACGTCGAATACTTGGCGGAAAACATCGAGACAGGGTTTCTAGTTGACAATAAACCCATCTAAACCTATGTTTTCATGTGAGCAGGAACCTTAAAACATAGCGGTGATGTCCTTACATTCCACCAGCCCTTCGGATGAGTGTATCGATAACAAGCTTCTTGTCTTCAGATCGCCACCTCTGCATGGTCTTGTGTGAATGAACAACTGAGTTGATATAGTCGGCAATATCCTGGTTCTGTCCGATTTGCTCATGGAGAGACATGCGCTGGACTGCCAGGGGTCCGAGAACGTCTCGGATGTCCACCTCGGGACGGCTGGTGACGCATAAATGTAGATCTGGAGGGTGAGAATTGACAAGCTCCTGCAAAATCTTGAGCACCTGTTCACGTGAAGAGGTCAACCCGGAGGAATTGGGGGATTCATCCAGCGCGTCTATAATAATGTAAAGTGGGCCTTGCCCAGGAAGTTCGACCATCTTCTTCAGACACTGTATAAGCACGTCACGGCTGGGTTGTCGGGAGCCATGATCGTGCTTCGAGTAGGTGGTAGAGAGAACGTCACAAAATTGATCGGATTGAGCGCAGAGCTGGAGAAGGAGGGACGATAGCAAGCTGCGGGCGTCCCGCTTAGCAGAGTCCCGGAAATCAAAATAGAAGTATGAAACAGTGGCCAGCCCAGCTTCATGCATGTCCTGGAGATCTTCAATGATCGTTGAACTAATCAATAGCGTGAGCACCTCCTGAGAGAACAATTACGGTAACGCATACCACAAGACGCTCTTTCCGGACCCAGCTATGATACAGGAAACCATCAGCCACAGGAAAGTACGCAAAGGTGAGAGATACATACGGTTACCATTGATCCACAAAAGCGAACCAGTTGCTTTCCATTCTTTGAAGGTGTCACCTTGAGTGAACCACGTCGCAGTTCCACTGTGATGGAGTTCGCGGGCAATATTGTAGTTTATCGACGGGTCTGGAGGAGATAGCCAACATCGTATGTTCTCTTGTACTTGGTCGCCTGAGGAGGACTTTCAGAACGTCAAATGACGGGGACGTTATGGAACTACGAACGATTCATCTTGTTTATTTGCTCTGCTGCCCGTTGCATGAGGACTAGAAGCCACAGTCAACAAGTCTAGTTCGGGCATGTCAGTCAGACGTACCTAGAGCTTCTCGGATGTCCTGTGTCGACACCCTGCCATCTTACCATAAAATGTTTAGTACCGTGTGTATCAATAACAGGCTATGCGCACCTTCCATGACCACTGTCATATTGTTCACAAGACCGTAGACGACATCCAGAGTCTGTGCAACAGTAGCCCGCGACTCCTCCACGGTGAGCCTATCGAGCCTTTGGAGCACCACTTCAATGTCATTTTCCCCCAGCAATTTCTTTGCGTATTTCTCTGTGGGGAGGTGAGCCGAAAGTGGTCGTCATCAGAGCCCTCATCGTTGAGAGGATTGCCGACAAGGATGAACTCACTGAATCGTCCCCGGTTTATCTGTTTGGTGGCAAGAGCGAGAACGGCCAGTAGTTCGGCCATTATCTTAATGATTATTTCAGCGATTGCGGGGGTGGATGGGATGTTAGAATAAATTTTGAGGCGCCTCAGGAAATTTTCAATGCACTCGAAGAGGTCAACCAGGGCATCGTAACTTGCACTAACAAACATGGCCGTCTAGCAGAATGTAGATACCATAAGCAGCTGGTGGGAGATAGCGAAGGAGATACAGACGTTGAGAAGAACACTGATACCGGAAAAGATCGCTTGTGCTGGGGGGAACACCTAATGGTTGGGAGGTAAAGCACTGCCACGGAGAGATAACGAGATCGGTAGGACTTACAAGACTGACACCCGCACTAATGGCGGAATTAGTAGCGAGAGAATGTAAGCCAGTAACTACTGGTCTAAGCCATTTGAACAAT